>JAQGBZ010000046.1:0-273973 GCA_034687125.1 Neelides folsomi
TGAGAACAGCGAGATTCCAACGAAATCACCGGATATTTCGCCCATGGATTTCTTCGGATTTCCTTATTTAAAACAGAAGATGTTCAAAAGAAAATCTAACACTTTGAATGGCTTGTGGAAAACCTTGAAGGAGGAGTGGGACATCGGTCACAGCAAATTATGCATTAAGCGTGCGGCGCTTAAGTGAATTTGTACTGTTTATTCGTTCATATGAAACATGTTAATTTATAAAGTCGATTAATTCTGAGGTAATATTAATGACAAAAAAGAAAATGAAAAGAAAAAATGAATGAGAATTTTTACTAGTGAAATGAGTGAAAAGATAGTAGAAGTATATCCATCGCGCATTATTTAAGCACGTAAATTTTTCTTTAAGTAATTGTATCTTTTAATCTATATTTTTCCCTAACTAATGGCTATTAGATTCGTGATCTCCACTATCGAATTAGTAAATTTACATATCAAAAGTCACATTTTTGATTGGTGCCAGTAAAACCGTATTATACCCACATTTTTATATGATTCGAATAAGATATTATATTCATACTTCCATACATATTGAATTTTAAGTAATATTATAAGTTAATGTTAATTTGCAATACTTCTTTAGAATTTTGACGTTTATTCTCAATTACAAATATCGTTATCTAATTCTTTTCAGTTTCTTTTCAAGCATTGTTAGACATCTGTAATTTAAAATATAAAAAATATATAATAATTAAAATAATAATTATTTGTTATTAGTGTTAAATTACTCTTTCAGCTTTTGACATTCAATTCTTTTATCTTGAGCAACATCTCTTAATTTTGCAATTTGCAATCGGTTGTCGTCGAGTTTTAGCAATGTGTCTTTGTACTTTTCCTCTACTTCGTTGTAATCCTTTCTATAAACATAAAATACAAACGCATCATTTTATTAAGTATACTTATTTAAAATCATCATATCAGTAAAACATAAAATTATTTATTGCTAATAATTAATCATGCAAAATGTTGAGATCATTCGTGCTCTGTATGAAACTCACAACAAGGTTCCATATAAAGTATGGATTGAAATATCTTCTTTGAATTGGAAATTTGGTTTGAGCCCAACTTCATTGATTTCTGTTTGGGCTATATTTGGAAATATTTTGATCAGCTCCCCATCATTCACGACCGTCCTACAAGTTGGGCAACTTCGACCGCTAAAATTAAAATTATAACAAACGTAAAGATACACAAGACGATAAATACGGTTTAATTGTATAGAATTTATATCAAATACCTTGATGAATTAAACCAATGTACGAGACATTGGAGATGAGTTAAATGCCCGCATTTGGCTGTAACAACGGTTCTCCTATCCAACTCCACGTTTGACTCCAACACTTCCAATTTGCTCCGATATTCCGGAGATTCATCACAAAGGTTCACAAGACAGATCTCGCACTCGAAATGGTGAGGCATTGAACTCCGTCAGAGGAATATTGACGATAATTAAAAATGGTAAATGAGGATTTCCCACGTGAGGAGGGAGCTGTTGGCATAGGCTTGAAAGTTGGGAGTCTGAAGGAGAACCCGCATTGTCTGCCAGACAATATAAATAGACGGAGTGGTGAAACTAACCTTCACAATCCATACAATGCCAAAATGCCAACTTATCCCGCTTATGTAAGAGCTCCTTTCTTCAAGTTCAGAACTTTATAACACAAAGACCATTGGTATTTAACACGAAAGAAATATAGATGGGAAAAGCGTAAGTATATAAATAAAACTAACTAAAGGGTAAATAATATATTTATACTCTTTTACTTTTACATATCATCTAACCCATCTTATACTACATACTATTATATGCAATTAGTAATAAAATATATTTTGATTTTTATATGTTTGTTAATTGAATATTTTAACATTTTACATTATAGGTACTAGGTATAGGCAATTTGTGAAGTAAAGTGAATTATGCTTGGTATTCAAATTAAACTATCTTTTGTCCTATTATAAATTAATTAAAGCACACTAATTTATTATGAAGATTTTATTAGACATAAAAATATAATTGTTAAATATTAATATCACTGATATCACTAATAATATAAAATCCATTTTGTTGAATTTGAATACAAATACATGTATTGTCTAAACTAAAGGTCAAAACATTAAAATTAAAATTGCTGAATATTATTTTAATACTCTTTTTTTACTTATGGTGTATGGTATACATGATTTTAAATAAGAGTGCTAATTCGGGCCCACTTTGTATATGTAATAGAGAAACAGTAATTCAACAGCGCGAAGCGTAATCATTTGATCCTGATCTCACTGATCAATAATGTGTTCAGTGTTTAATCTAATGCAAAGTGCAAGATGCAGTGCATATAAAGGTATTGGTTTTTCACTCACTCACTCATTCATGTCAATGCGAGAGCAATATTCATGGACCTGCCTATTTCAATATTTTTATATTAATGAGTAGCTAAATGATGATATGAAAAATTTATAAAATACTTGAAGTTAAAGAAAGCTGTTTTAACGAAATTAACGTGTTTTGTTTAAAAGTAGTAGGTAGTGAGATCAGAGGTGATTAGATTTTACGTCTGCATTTTAAATCAAAATTTTAAACGTCTGGGAAACATTTTTTTGTTATTTCTTTCTTTTGACAATTCTTTATCAATCAAATTGCATTGGATTTTTGTGCTCTGTATGGGCACAGATATATGGATATTATAATAGTAAGTTAAACCATATTTTATTTTCATTTCACTTTCAACTTTATTCAATCTTCTCATTATTACTTTTAATTTATTTACAATAAATTATTATTATTAATTGAATTATGGAAAAAATTAACCGAATTCTGCCTATCAATTTAGATTCTCTGATCACTTCAAGATGGATGTTAGTGATATGGACGTCGATGACGTTTCGGATGGACCGCCGGTCTTTAAAACCTTTCAACCCACAAACGCTTTCGGGAACCAAAATGTCCCTCAAAACAATTCAGTGATGTATCAAGGTCGCGTGGATTACGATGAGCCTTTTTATCCTCCGCTCGTCTCGCAAGATCATGCTGATTGGACTTACGTTATGAGAAGGACCATGCAAGAGATCATACCTGGCCTGTATCTCGGTATACAATACTTTACAAAAATATATTCATTTGCCAATAATTTAATTAAAATTAAATATTATTCAATTACAAATGTAATTTATGTAATTTTCCCAATGTCTAATTATGTAAATTCATTTCGTAATCGAATTATTTTTATTTCCTAACTTATAGGGCCCTTTGCTTCGGCCACGAAGGCCTCTCTTGGTGACATGCGAGCTGCTGGTTTGACCCATGTCATTTGTATCCGACATCCGTATGAAGTTCACATTATTAAGCCAAATCATCCCCAGTACTTTCATTACTTGACTCTCGAATTCGCTGGTAATGAACTTTTTATATAAAATGAATCATTAAATTTTATTAAAATTAAAAAATTCAAATAACTTGAAATGAGACGTTTTTTAATTAAATAATTAAACATATAGTAGAGTAAGTAATTTAATTTTTTATTCCGAAATTGTTTGTGATTTAGATTCTGGTCTTGAGCCATTGATTGGACATTTGAAGCTGGCTATTGATTTTATCGAGGAATGCCGCAAAGGAGGAGGACGATGTCTTGTTCATGGAAACGCTGGGATTTCCCGATCTGGAGCAATAGTCGTTGGATACATTATGGCCGCGTATGATTTTACAACTTGATAAATTGGCAATTATGTAATTTGTTCAAATGAATTTAATACTAATAAGAAGATTAATTCGATAAATTGAATGTCGATTAATTGTTTTAACCATGTTTAGATATGGAGTCACTTTGAAAGAAGCGATGCATCACACTCAGGACATTCGGTTTTGCGTGAATCCCAACGACGGGTTTATGAATCAATTGCGGGAGTTTGAACCTATTTACCGCGCTGCTCATTTGGTCCCAAAAGATCTCCCTCAGATGGAAGGAACCAAAAATCCTCTCAAGCGCTCCGTCAACGAAAACTCCGACGATGAAGACGAGTACGGAAACAAAAGAGGTCAGGCTGAGTACAACTCCCCTCTTTACCAACCATATTAGATCCTCAATTTGATCATCTATTTATTCTCAATATAAACAATATTACAAATTGTTCGTTGTGAACCTCTCAATATGGATCCAATTATTGCAACATTGGAAAACTAAACACATTTGAATCAATAAAATATCATTTTCAAAGTGTATACATATTGTGTTATGTATTTTTCCTATTATGTATTTTTTCGTGGCAGAATCGTGTAACTCATTTAATATATAAGGACTATTATAAATATAGAATTTTAAATTCTCTATACTTTTTTTAATACAATAATCTATTTGTAAACCTAATTTTAATTACTAATATTTAGACTATTACATATTTTGTTAAATATTTAAATAAATTTTTTGAAAAATCAATACCTTACAATCTTTAGCATTAAAAATGTTTTCTACGATGCTTTTTAGTACAGAATATATTAAATATATTTAAACAATATGATACATTCATGAGTATAGCCCAGGTAGAATTTTCCTTTACTGCAAAAACTTGTTTTGTGGTTTAAAAAGGGAAACGAGTTTTATTAATGGATTAAAAAACATTCTCTTTTTATCCATTTTATCATTTTGCCAAGTGTAGAAATACACATTGATATTATAACGATATATCACATTTTTACCTAATAAGCTATTATATATACCTACTTTACTATGTAAGAATAGATTTTCTTAATGCATCATATTGTATTTGCTGCAATATATAATTACCTATTTGCAACAAAAAACCATTAAGGATGTTAAAAATTCAAATAGTTCAGTGTAAGAAATGAGTATTGTATGTAGGTACATGCACTTGCATTTATTTGCCAAAAATATTCCATAATATAATAGTTAATACAGTTCCAAGATGTTTTATTTTACATAATTTAAACAATGCGGAGAGTAAAGTGGTTTCAAGGTCCTTCTTATACATTACTTGTATGAAAACTTCTCGTTATCGTATATGGATTCAATGTCTGAGTAAACAGATAAAGCAAAAACAATGAAAGATAAACATTATATAGGATGAATTGTCTTTATATCAGTCATTCCAGGTTTATATCTCATACCTGTTCAAGTTCAATTGTGCAAAATTGGAATTATCTATCTTCTATCCTAAAAGTAAGTACTGATATAAATTCAATAATATTTTTGATTTAGATTCATTGTTATTCAAATAATTTTATTAAGCATTTAATAAGGTTTAATAATTGATTTCATTATTTTATAAAGTTCATAATGGTAACAATTACAATCACCCCGGAATATTTGGAAGGACTTTTCAAGCAGAAAATCAAAGTTGTGAAGGTCGACCCTGGGTCAGCCGACGGAGACAATTATGTTTCTCAACTCTTTGCCCTCAAACTCCAACTTGAAGATGAAGAAACTGAAAGGGAATTTTTTTTCAAAACCCTCCCGGCTCATAATCTTCGGATTGAATGGCTCAAAACGAACAATTGCTTCCACAAGGAATACATGTTCTATTCGGAATACATCCCCAAGATCAACAAGTTGTACGCGGAAAAGACAAAGTATCAATTGAAATTCCCCGGGTTTTACAAAGGGAACATTTGCGACTATTCGAAAGAAGGCTCGGAAGAATTCCCGCTTGAGGACAATTTCATCTGTATGGAAGATATGCGACAACATGGATTTGGAATGGACCGTTTTAGGGAAATGACGCTTGACCATTTAAAGCTTCTTTTTGACTCTTTTGCCCTCAACCATGCTGGAAGTTGGGCTTACAAAAACAAACATGGAATCAAATCGCTTCAGGAACATTTCCCTTATTTAAAAGAAGCTCTGTTTATTCCCAATGGCGGTCTTACTGAATTGATTTACCCGCATTTGGGAAAAATGATGGAAGCTGTGAAGAACAACGAAGGAGAGGGAGATGTTTATAAAGCTCTTCAGAAATTGCATGAGAAGAAAGACATTAGCAATTTGTATGCGATATTTACCGAGACAACTGATGAAGATGTTCTTGACAAATTGCCAAGAGTTCCAAGTCCTTATCCAAGATCATTCGTCAAAGGTAAATTTTATAGTTAATTAATCGCATTGCATTTACCTGAGCAATTTTTAATTATATTATTTTGCATAGAACCATGGCTTGTGCAATGCAGCGGTGATGTTTGGAAGGTACGAATATTTTTAATCTACATATTTGATAATTTTATTAAATCTTTTTTAATTTTAAATAATTAAATATTAATTTTAAATTTTTTAGCCAAATTGCCTTTTCAAATATGACAAAGACGATAAGCCAATTGCCATCACTCAAATTGACTTCCAATTCGTCCATGAAAGTTGCCCAACTGTGGACATGTTGTTTTTCCTTGCGACCAGCACATCGGTTGCATTCCGAAAGAAACACACAAATGAATTGCTCGAGTTCTACGTCGAGAAATTTCTTGGATATTGTAAAGCTCTTGGAACGCCTCCGCTTCCAGGCTTCAATTTGGAAACTATGAAAGCTCGTTTTCATCGAACGAAATTTTGGGGATTTTTAATGTCAATCCTCGCCATTCCCTTCGCTGTTCAAAAACCAAAGGAGTCTTTTGATGACAAATTGAAGGAAGTGACAGATAAAGACAAATTATGGGCAAATGCAGTTTCAATAGATGCCAACGATATGATAACCAAGGCGTTTGTCGAGGAAGCAATGTATGCTTATGAAGAAGGGATCATTTAAGTAAATTTCAGTTTTTATTTAATTTGTTAAAAAGAAGTCCATTAAATATAATTTTAATGATTTAAAAAATGTTTTTTTATTACACTTCAAGGTTGAATTGATAAAAGGAAAAGTAGATAGATAAGGAGTTTTATTAATAAACGAAAATATTCAAGGTTCTCTTTTTGTCCTTTTTTGCTCTTAAAAGCCAGCAATATGGTAAAAGCCTCACAAATTGTTAAAACCACTTTTTGTAATGCCATGAACTGCCAGAAGAATATCATATTAATTATAAAAAAAACTTGTTATACTTGTAAATTCCAATTAATTAATTATATTATTAATACATGATATTGCTCTTCTTATCTAATAATGTGGAAAATCATTTGAATTGGCATGCTTTTAATCTTTTAATATTTTTATTGTTGTTTTTATGTGAATTTATCAATTAATTGACCAATTGATTTCTTTACTATTTGATTCATGCCAAAATGTAAGTAAATGTTAATACTATAATCGTAGTGTATCTGATATGAAGATATGTTTTATATGTACATACTACTACTGTAATACTGGTTTATGTGTATAACTGTATGTGTGAATTTCAAGATTAAGTGATTTAAGAGTAAAACCCTTGAAAGTGTCTCATTGCATTTGCCAATTAAATTTAGTATCATTAACAATAAGTATTATTAAGAGTAATATAGGATTTAATTAAAGTGGGTTGGAAGGAGTCTGGAGACTCCAGTGGATGTAATAAGCCAGTTGTGGGAGTGTTTAGATGGAACAAGTGGGTTTGGTGGAAATCAAAGTATTTCCAATTAGCTCTGATTCTTCCTCAATCTTTCAAGGCCCCGCGACCCTCCATTTGAGGAAATTGGGGAATGGGCAGTTTACATGGAGAAAGATATGGCCGAGGGACCCACACCAACGAATTAATTAATTTGGTAGAGTGGGAAGTTTGAAAGGAGTCTGGAATTATAAGTGTCCTCTCGGGAATGTGATTTCTTCCCAGTTAAGTAATTAATAGCTATCCGCCCATCAAATGAACAATTCTTTTGAGGATTGAAGAATACATTATTCTAGCTCTTTTATATTAACGCTTTTAGAACCTATTCCTTAAATGTACATCTTTATCTATAATATACATTGACATCTCTATCTGTAACAAACTTCTAATATGTATCATATCTCCATATATCCTAAATAAATATCTTCTTTATCTTTGTGAATGTGAATAACCTAATATGAATTTATGAATATAATATAATATACATTAATATAATATAATTTAGATATTTAACAAGGTTTTTATGTATGTATTAATTCTTTAAAATGTTAAATAAATTATGAATTTATGAATATAACTTTAATTCACTATTCATCACAACCTAAACAATACGGTTTTTAGTAAATTAATAAATTAACTGAATTACCTAACTAATTGATTAAGCAATTCCAAACAATACAATTTCCGAATAATAGATGTAGAAGTTCTCATATTGGATATTTGAAGATTTCTTGAATCCGTTTCCGTCTCTTTGTCCAGCGCATGTTCACCCGGGTTGGGAAGAAGAGGTTTTCTATATAATGCCTTGACTCTACAGGTTTCTTCCTCTTCATTTCCAGTGGTTTAGGATGGACAGAAATGAGAGCGCATTTCTTCTCTTTTCCATCCTGGCAATCTGCGGCTCTTCTTTGGCTTTTTCCTCCTTTGACCAAGGACACATGCGGCATTTCAACGTCGGGGTTTTATTGGTGTCGGGAACAGGGTCGGGGTTTGACCTTGAGAAAACACTTCCGGCCGTGGACATGGCCCTTGAATTTGTCAATCGCGTGTACCTTCACCATCACAAAGTCCATTTAAACAAAGTGACGCTTTCCTATTCCTCCTGTGACAATCGGGTGACTCCTGGGTTGGCCTCAGATTTGAAATTTATTTCAAATGTCATCGCTTTCATTGGCCCGGCCTGTGGATTTGCTCTGGAACCTGTAGCGAGACTTTCGGCTTATTGGGACATTCCAATTGTAACCGGACTCGGAGATCAAGTAACAATTTTCATTATATCAATTTTCATTAGTTTGATTTTATATAGAAAATTAATATCGAGAATTTATAGCTACATTATATTGGAAAATATGTAATAATAAATATAAAGCAGAGAATGAACGTTATTGTATTTGCTAAAACAAATAATTAGTAATAAGCTTCAAAGGATTGACTTTCTCTCGGTTTTGGCGGTTTGCCACAAAGGGGAGGAAAGTTTGGGAGTAAAAGCAAAAGGCAAAACAGCAAACAGAAAGTTATCTCCGCACACAATGAATAAATTAGTCAAGGAAAATAAATATGTAGATTTGAAGCGTGAGAGAATCATAAATTAAAAGTAGTGAAAAGTTTGTACAACTACAAATGTGCAGACGTTGTAATTACTCACGTAGTAATTAACAAGGTTCTAAAACTTAAACATAATTCCTCTTACATTTATTCCACCATAACTTTTCCTCTTAAATTCCAAATCCGAATCGTTCTTATAATTATACTTTATGTCTACGCAAATGTTCAAACCTTAAAACACGCCACTAAGAAATCTTCATACCAAAATGAATGAAATTACAAACCACAATGTTCATTATTAAAGAATTTAAGAATTTGAGCTGAATAAAGCTATAAGTTGTTTCAAACTATAATAAAATCTCAATTTTGAGTAAAAGTATACCATATTTTTACTCAAAGTATTTCATATACCTAATAACACTAAATAAAGTACGAAGGGAAAAAGCATTAGGAAATTGAGCATATCCAAAAAATGGTTTTTCCATATTCTTTTACTATCCTTGACTTTAAATGTAAGTAAAGGCTGCGTTATGTTATGCGTCTAATATAATTCTTAAGGAAAATTCTAGTGCATGGTATGTATATGGTATGTATTTAAAGCTTGTAAACCGACGATGACATCGTTGAGACGTTGGTTATGACTTCTAAAGCTCCTCCGATAAAGAGAGTTGATCATAGCGGGGCGGGTGTGGAAATGGATAAATCAAACCTAACTGCCTTTCTTGTCTCTTAATTCCATGAAGCCCCCGTCGACCGAGAGTGAAATTGATGGAGAGAACGACAAGCTCCTCGCGAGGGGATATAAAAACCTCAAATTCAATGGCACGGTAAAAGTCCTTTTAAATCTCCCTTTCAACCTTCTTAACACGTTAAGGCCCTTTCTCGAATATCCTAACAAGATTTAAATATATTTACTACTTAAGAGATAAAACGGTTTAATCCGCCATATAATCCTGTAGTTAGTCTGAAAGCTAATCTCTGAATAAATTCCAAAGTTAATTGAGGGAATATTTGAATAACCATGCTTTGATCCTTGTCTTGTTTGTTAATCCCAAATTGTGATTTTTGAATGGAATTTGCGGAATTTCCATTTAGGGAGTCTTTGGAGATAAAAGCGAATTTCCAACTTTAACACGTTTGTCCTATTGCCAATGTCGACTTAATCGGGTGTTCGACTCCATTTGTCGGCGGTTTGGCTGGAGACGGCATTTGGCGGTTGTGTATGACAAAACGGATTTATTCTCATTCACTGTTGGTAAGCTCATTCAACGATTTGAAATTTGTTTTTGTAATTTGGGCAGATTTAATTAAATATTAATTATTGTTAAATTGGTCGTGTGTTAATTAGGACGAATCCTCATTAACGGGCTTAAAGATCTTCAATATGAAGTCTACGGGCATGATATCGATGGAAGGGATTTGAGCGAACTTGACGAAGCACTGGAACAGATTCAAATTCATGCTAGAAGTAATTTCACAATTAATTTTACATTTAATTTAATTTTACATTCCTTCATTCTACTTTTGATTCACCAACAAATTATTAATTGTACAGTGGAGACTATTTCAACAAATTTCTATAAATCGTTGTATAAATTAAATATAAATTAAATAGTTGTAGTATTAAACTAGCTTTTAGTAGAATTAATATTTGAATTTATGAGAAATCCAAGGACCATTTAATGAGAAATTGAAAGTATTGATGTCGTCGGAAGTTGTAGGACAATTAATTAAATGACTCGACGTGATTAATGTTTTGGTTTAATTACAGTTGTTATTCTGAGTTTACAAGAATCTCTGGTTCGTCAGTTCATGCTCAAGGCCCATCATCGGAAGTTCACAAGTGGGGATTGGGCCTTTCTTGACGTGGAGCTGTTCAAGGTGATGAGACGGCGTTTTGGATGTCACTCGGGGGATTCATTCGGGCGAAGTCATTTATTATCTCCCGGTCCCATCCTTTCCATACTAATATTATTATTATACTTCATTTAATACGCTCTTTGAGTAAGCTCCAACTCCTCCGTGGATTATCTCCGCCAACTTTATGCTTTCCCTAATTGATCATTTGATTTCCCTTCCTTTCAAAACTCAGCAATTCATCCTCATAAATACGATAAGCTTTTTCCAATGCTAATGGCTCTCCTTTCTCTCCAACTTCCCAAAATATTAGATAAGGAATTTAAATTAATTGGAATTGCAAATTTAAATCTCAAACATTTCTCATTCATGAAGATAACTCAAAAAATTCCAACTTTTTCAATTCAACTTTTTGTTTAACACAGTAAAGATTAAAACATCAATGTGATACTACTATTACATAGGTATATTTAAGTATTGTTTTACTTACAGATATGTATATGCACAATACAGTACATGTATGAAGGGAATAAAATAAATTTTATTTTAATAACCCTGAGTCAATTAAAATATGTACCTACATTACAAAATGTTGAAAACTTTTACAACCAAAGGCCAATGATTAACAATTTACAAGAAACTTTATTATGAAGATTTACAAATGTTTGCTTCTAATATTTCCCCCAATTTCCTTCCTATTGTATTCCAAGCCTCATCCCATTGCGAAACTTTAACCGCGATTGTAATTTGGGAATGACTTCAAGGGTTTCTTCCAACTTTCCTTTGTAGAACAAACCTTCGGAGACGAATTTCTGGGAGCAGGGAGAAGCAGACGATTTGGAAGTCAAAGCAGCGTACGAATCTCTTCTCACAATTTCCCTTCTTGTGCCCAAATCTGGGAGTTGGAATAGTTTTGCGGCGGAAGTGAAAGAACGAGCCCTCAGGGATTACGATTTCTCATTCCCTGAAGACGAAGAGGTTCGTCATAAAATGCATTTACTATATTCATTTTTATTATATATTTAAACATAAATTAGAGATATGGTATATGGTAATTCAATATTAAATTGAGTAAGTTCTACATATGTAGATTTAAATCTCCATTTTAATATGAATATGCTAAATATAATAATATGGTAAAAGTGTTTATAGATCAAATTCATCTCTATGTATGTAATCTATGGCATATTAAAATATGAAGTATACAAATATGTATCTCTAACTAATACATAATGTTATATAAAAGAATGCCTATATACCTATATATTCCTATTATTCAATTCAAAAACATTTTGCCAACGATAACTATTAGTGCATTAGTATAAGAACGAGCTAAAAAGTTTGAAATTGTAAAAGGTGTCGGAATGGGTATAATCACAATGAAGATGAAATTGATTGGAAAATTGCTTATATGATGGTTATGTTGCGTCCGGAGTTAGCTAAATGTGAGAATTAATGAGGAATTTTTAGGTGAATTTTTTCATCGGGGCTTTTTACGATGGCGTTCGGCTGTTGGGGATGGCCCTCAACGAAACTCTCACAGAAAATGACTCCTTGGCTGAAGGGAGAAAAATCACGCTCCGAATGTGGAACCGAACCTTCCAAGGTCAAAAACTTTTAACACCATACTTCAATATACCTGATACAATATAAAATTGTCCATTGAGAAACCGTTCGTGTCATAAACCCGAATTTCTCAAGTCATTCATAGTGTGAAAATCACCTCTACCTATTGTACATGCATTGCAACATAACATTTTGTACATTTTACATCGTTGTGCATTTTGATATTACATTTTGTATATCTATATATACACAAAACAGCAATACAAGATATTACTTTATATTTATCCAATAACTCTGATTTAACTGTATTTTGTAATACATTTAATATTATATATTTATGCATTACGGCTACGGTATATAGATATTAGGGATATCCAAGCATAGATAAATGGAAAATAAAATGTATGGGACAGATTTAAGAAATAATAAAAAAAGATTGTGGGATTAATAAATATGTGGGCCTTATGGTTTTAGGGGTTACGGGGAATGTGACAATTGACTCGAATGGGGATCGGGACGCGGACTATTCGATCCTTGACTTAAATCCGGCTACTGGGCATTTTGAGGTGTGTGGGGGAGATTATTACACACAACTCACCCGAGGAAATGATTTTCTCAATTACTCTTTTTTATGATTATAGGTTGTAGCACAATATTACTCGCAGCGGGGGCTCATTGAAGTGAAGGAGATTCGGTGGCCGGGGAACTCCGGCCCTCCGCCCGACACACCCACATGCGGGTTCTTGGGGAATGATCCAAAGTGCCAAGAGGAGCGCCCAATGCTCCTGCCCTACTTTGCCGTCTTTCTCATTGCATTCTCTTTTTTAATTCTCCTCGTCGTCTTCTTCGTTTACAAGTAAATTAATTCAATGCAATCAACAATGTAATGGGATAAAGTACTTTTTAGGATACAATCAAAATGGCGCCAAATTGCAAATGTTGTGGAAATGGCTTAAAAATTAATTAGTTTGCATTTTAATTAATTTAAATATTAATTAATTCTAAAACACAAAAGTTTCTTAAAATTAATTAAATATTTGTGGAGCTTATTACATGTTTAGATAATTAATATTTTTTAAGCTAAAAGTAAGCATAGGTTCAATATAACATTAAATGAATATACCTTATATGAGCTTATACCTATGAGTTATTTAGTATTTAAAGTTTAAACATGATGGTATTAAATTATTTATTTTGACATATTAGAAATTGATTCATTATTTCATTTAATTTGAGTTTGAGAGATATAGGAATTTTGAGTTTTAAATTGGATCTTTTGATGTTGAGATGGATGATTTTAATATAATGAATTTCAGATGGATGAAAGAAGCAGAGGAATCAAATAAGAGTCGAACGAGATGGAGAGTCCTTCCAGAAGAACTCACATTCGATGTTCCGGATTCTCAAGTCTATAAAAAATTTCATTTTTGCAGATTCAATTTCTCTTTTAATTTCAGGTGAAAAGTGGAATTGATGAAAGTTCTCGGGGATCTGTTTCGCATGGAACTGGAGGAGTTGGTGGAGTTATTCCAACATTTGTTCCAACAGCCATTTATAAAGTGAAAAACATTCAACAATTTAATTATTTATTATATTCATCAATTCATGCCAGTTATGATTTTAATTTTTTAATATAATACTTAAATGAAGTCAATTATGAATACCGATAAAATAAATTCATGCCAGTTATGATTTTAATTTTTTAATATAATACTTAAATGAAGTCAATTATGAATACCGATAAAATAAACTCTATAACATATTTTTAATTAGGGAAATCAAGTCGGATTAAAAAGAATAAGGCTCTTTAAGAAAACGGAATTTACGAGACAAATTATAGATGAAATTCGACAAGTAATTTCCAAATTATTCAATTAAATTATTAATATTCAATATAGGAAAATTTTAATATAATTAATTATAATTTTTATTAAATTCTAGATTAAAGACGTTGAACATGAAAATGTTGCACGTTTTGTTGGTCTTTGTCTGACGACTTCTGATCAGAAAACTTATTCGGACAAATTCGATGATATTCTGATACTCCAAGAATATTGCAGCAGAGGTTCACTGAGGAACGTTTTACTTAATGCAAATATCCATCTTGACGCGACCTTCCGCCTTTCTCTCATTTCCGATATTGTTCATGTAATTTATTCCTTAATATTTCCTTCCACTATATTAAATTTCTTATTCTTAATCACCTTCAACAAAAAAGCTTTGTCTTTCCCAAGTAGGTCATTTGGTCAATTTAATTTTGAGTGATGTATTTTTAATAATATGTTTATTTATATAGGGCATGACTTTTATTCATTCGAATATCGGAGTCCACGGGTGTCTAAGAAGTACAAAATGTCTAGTGGATGCGCGGTTTATAGTTAAAGTGGCCGATTTCGGACTTCACAGTCTTAACTCCATGAGAAAGAAGGATTTTATAGAAGAAGATGAAATTTTAAGTAATTATTAATTTTGCACATTTAAAATTTAAAATTATACAAAATAATAATAAATGATTTCATCCTAAATTAATAATGTATAGTTCACCCTAATAAAATGTTTAAATTTAATAGATATATTAACTATTAAAGTTAAGTATGATTTAGATTTTTTAATTGCTAATTTTCATAGAATTGTTTTGGGTCCCTCCTGAGCATTTGAATAGAAATGGGAATGAAGGGAGCATCAAAGGAGACGTCTATGCTTTTGGAATGATCCTCTTTGAAGTTGTAACGAGAAGTCGACCATTTTCAGCTATTACAAATTTATCCCCTCAAGGTTCTCTTTTCATTTAAAAGTTAAATTATGCAATGACTATTTAATAAAATTATACTTTTCGAGGGGATTTGATTATGCTATGCATACCATATACTTATATATATATATATATATATATATATATATCTGTACGTGTATTTACATGTATGTATATTGTGTGTATGATAAAAGATGTTTGCTATTTAGATATTGTGGAAAAAGTGTCGGCTTGTTTAATTCCCCCATTTCGGCCTGACATAGAAGATGAAAGTGTGCCAGATGAAATATTAAAACTCATTCGCTCCTGCTGGGATGACAATCCCGATGATCGCCCAGACTTTTCAACCATTAAGCAAACTTTGAAGAAACTCATGAAGTAAAAAATTCTCAAGGAAAATTCTCAATGAAAAGGACATTTAATTATTTAAATGAAACTTTAAATGGAGCTTTAAATTTCCCGCTTTTATTTGCAGAGGAACTGGTCTTGTGGATGATTTATTAAGACGACTCGAACAACATGCGTCTCATTTGGAAGGGCTGGTAGAAGACAAAACAAGAGAATTGGAACAAGAAAAAAGGAAATCGGAGGATTTGCTATATCAAGTACTTCCAAGGTATACCCAATACCATATATTATTAATATACCTATACAAATATGCAAATTATATAATATATTTTATGCCTCATTTAACTTATTATGTAAATGCTTAAGCTTTGTTATTTAAAATGAAGGGAAGTTGCTGGACAGCTTTTAAAAGGAAAAACAGTAATACCTGAGTCATTTGATGCTGTAACAATATATTTTTCTGATATTGTTGGTTTTACATCTTTGTGTGCAAAATCAACCCCAATTCAAGTAAGTGTTTATTGAATATGTTAAAGTTTTCCCAAATTCACGAAATAAATATTAATTGTCTAATATAAAAACATTTTCATTTCAATTAAAGTTTGGGTTTAATCATTTTAGGTTGTAGACTTTTTGAACAATTTATATGGAATTTTTGACGGAATCCTCGATAGTTTTGATGCTTATAAAGTTGAAACAATTGGAGATGCTTACATGGTAAAACGCAATGATATTTACATGATTTGAGTTATTTTATCATGCAAATGTAATTATGTATATAATACAACAATGAGTCATGAAAAGAGCAATTATTAATAAGATAAATAATTGAGGTTGTATCTGGAGCACCACAAAGAAATGGAGATTCTCATGTAAGTGAAATTGCCCTTTTGTCTCTTGCCGTCCTTGAAGCTGTGAAAAATTATGAAATTGGACATTTACCATATGAGCAGCTTAAAATTAGAATCGGAATTCATACAGGTAATAATTTTTACAAATAAATAAATTAATTAAAAAAATCAAAACTAAGTGCATATCTGTAATTGTAATGTATGTAAGTAAAAATATTGTAAAAATATTCTTTTTACAGGAAGTATTTGTGCTGGTGTTGTTGGACAGAAAATGCCTCGGTATTGTCTATTTGGTGATACTGTTAACGTTGGTAAGAACAATAAAGTGAAAATTTTAATAGAAATATTTGTCATTTAAGTTTAATTAAATATGCATTCATTACATAGCAAGCCGAATGGAGTCAACGAGTTTACCATTAAAGATACATGTTAGCGAAATGGCGGCAAGAGCATTGAATGAAATTGGAGGATTCGCTTTGACTATACGAGGAGAAGTAAAATGAAATATTTTAGCGAATTTTTATAATGCTGATATACATATCTACCGAATAATAACAAGTGAATCTTTAATTTGAATTTGAAATATTTATCAGGTTGAACTAAAAGGAAAAGGAGCGACAAGAACATATTGGCTTGAAGGATCTTCAGATGAATCATTGTGGAGGAGGGAAAAATTGAAATCCTCAGAAGGAATTCACATTCGACTTGGATCGTCTCAGGGAATTACAAATGGATATTCTGTTTCAATTCCTGAACATGAAGGATCATCCCCTTCCATATTTTTCTCCCCGAGGAATCATAATTCTCATTTAGATGATTTTAGCATTGAAATTCTTAAAATTTGACATTCATTTATTTAATTCCGTTAATAAATTTTTCTATTTAAAAATGGAAAATAAATTAAATATTGATTTATTGGTATGCTTTTAATTTTGATATTAGTAAATATTCTTTTACAGATATTAAATCTATGTTATGAGAGAACTACAGTCTAAAAAAATTGATAATTACGAAGCAAAGTATCGTAGTTGATATCAAAGAGAAAACAAATTGAAATATGATACATGACAAAATATGGAACAAATGATTAGCAATTTAATTTGAATTTAAGTTGAGGCATTTGGAGGCTTCCAATTTGAAAATGAAATTTGATCAATTTCCCACAAAACACATGATCGATTTCACTCACAATGCTTGAAAGTTTGCACTTCCCTGTCGAAGGTCCCTGAAAATTTTTTATTGTATTAATTAAAGAAAATATTGATAAGTTTCTAGTAACTGCGATATTTATAAAATATGTACGAGAAAACATATGAAATTATATTTAATATTTACATCAAGCTGGAAATAGATTTGATGCCATTCATTGTGAGCAATGTAGACAGGTTTGGGAAAAGTAACCCAAAACATTTTTTGTTTTTCAACTTTTTCAACTTTCGTCTTGAACGATGCAATTTCTTGATTGAAATTCCTTTTTCCTTCATCTCGGCAAACTTTGAGAGATACGACGTAATTTGCCATTTCTGTTTTGTGGGGGCCAAAGAAAGCACATCCAAGAAGAAACAATGAATTGTTTGCTCTGAATCTATGTAAGGCGATATTAAAATTAAATATTAGTAACATGTTTAATCTCATTAATTTTCATTTTGTATTTTTGTTTCATTATAAGAATTACAATATAAGGAATACTGGTTTGTATTATTAAAGTTATAATATAATTATTATAAAAATGTATTTCAATTATCAAAATTTTAATGTAAAAATATTTAGTAATTAAGTATTTAATAAAACGCTCTACTAACATTTTAACTTTTGCTAAATTTTGTTGCTAAATATTAAATATATTAAAAAAGAATTGAAAATAAAAATACGAAACAAATATATTCTCACGTGTTTTTGTAATGGATTCCTCCATAGTCTCCCGAATCATTATTCGTTTTGGCCAATTTTTTTAGTTCATCAATTTTCCCATTACTTGCCAATTTGTTCAATAACTTAACTTTCTCTTCGAGTTTTTCAGCATTTTGTATTCCACGAGAAATCACAAATTCATCTTCACTTCCCGATAATAAACTTTTATTGAAATCGTGTTTATCCATTGCCTAACTTTGAAAAGTTTCTTTTGAACGCTTATAAAAGGGGCGTGAAGTTTATCGACTGTGAATATAACAAAGTTGGGTCTCCTTTTATTGAAGAATTAGATGACTAATAGCCAACGTAATTATTAGATTGTACCTTTTTTTATATCAATTCTAGATATTACACAAGTTGATACAATATCTTAATTTTAAAAGTTTTGGATATTATTCACTACTGATGAACTCTTTGAACTTGGTTTAATCTTCAGTTTCTAGAAAACTTGTTATTTATCTCTATTAGTCATCAATGCAGTGGTTATAAAATAACTTATAAAACATGTTGTGTACTTCATAAATAAGGAACAAGAACAAATGTCACTCAGGGTCAGAAAAGTTCAATATGCATTTGGAACTTAACCATGACCGTTTACAGAGTTTACACACATTAGCATTACATATTAGGCACCGTCATCACATTATCGTATAACTAATGGCCTAATGGTAATATTTCGTACCTAATATACCTTTTAAACCATTTAGTTTGAGATAAGACGGAGACGGAATTGATACAATTAAAATTTTATCAGTGGAAATGAATCTAATGGAAATAATTCTTTTCAAAGAAAAGGTTTAATTCCCTGATCCATACATACATAGCATGTATACTATATACATATTAATATATATTATACTGTATATCAATGTGGATTTAAACGAAAATTTTCAACAATAACATTGTCATTTTTTTATCATGTAAATAGTACATATATGTTATTATCTGATAAAAAGATTTATCTAAGCTACATGCTCAATTATATATTTATTCAAAGAAATTAATATTATTATTTATTTCGCAATCCGTTTAAATCACTAAATGTAAGCTTTATTACTACTACATATAATATAATTTAATTAGTAATAAAAATAATATCAATTCACGAAATTCGTGTGCGTGTGAGATTTCAAGGTTCTGTCAAGTGGATTATTGAAAATACTCAGATTGGGGTGGGCGGTTTAGTAAACAAATTTAAGTAAAAATACGAATTTTAAGTTATTTAGCCTCAGAGGCCAAAATGACCATTTCCAGTAATGCACTTGAAAAAATTGGCTTTTAAAGTTTTAAACTCACGCTCACACGCAAAGATTCCGTGAATAGAAGATAATTTATTATATTAGTTCCTATAGTACATGTTACATAACCATCATAATATGCACTATTAGCAACATTGTTTTCTTTTGAATCTTTAAATAGGGGTAATTTATATTAAACAAATGATATTTTAAGATTAATACACCTATAATATGTACAATCAAATACTTTAATTTTCAGATAAATTCAAATCTTTCCAAAAATTCATCCTTTTGACAAATTGAAGTGATTCTTCAATGTTTCTTGTCGTATCATCTAAATGAAACCAATGGACATTTTCTTTATTTTTTTCCAACATGATCCATTCTTGTTCTTCGTCCCAAATGTCTTTTGGTTCCCTAAAACAATAATATTTTTAAAAAACTAATTGAAATGTTAATATAAATATTCAGTGTAGTTAAATTGGGATCTTTATTAGTCGGTAATTACTTTAATCTGATCAAAGATTAAGCTCATTTAATGAGTGGTTTATGGAAAATATATCTAACTAAATATATCAAATATAATAGCTGAAATGGTTAAACAATAAATAGGCGACAGGAACTTTTCTTTGAGAAAATTAATTTCTCCATTCATTTCCCCTATATGTATCTCACCCATGGAAAATACCAGTTGCTATGTGTGAATGGGTATATGAAATATATAATATTATACATAACGGATATACAGAATCTATTTCATTACCCATATTTGGCAAATGAAGTCCAAAGTTTAGTCATTTGAACAGAAAAAAGAGTATCTTCTTCAGAATTTGTTACATTGGCAAGTCTCAATGGACTCATTAAATAAATAAGTTCGTCAAAATGAGTTGGAACGAATTTGCCATCTAAATTAATCAAAAGATTATTTAATACTAGTAATTAATAATAATCAGTAATCAGTATTAGTAAATCTACCAATTTAAAGTCAGTTATGTTACCGCTTCTTGTAGACGGCACTCCAAAGTTCTTAATTAAAGAGTTGATTCCAAAACGATCAAATGAATAAAGGAAAGTTTTTGCATATTTAGAATGTTCTAGAGAATTTTCTCGAATTCCAATAAAAAAGTTTCTATCGTTGAGCATTTCATGAACTTGAGAACTTTGAGGAATTTCTCCGCCGAAATAAAATTGGTTGATTTTCTTTGTTACGTTTTCTTTATCAGCAGCAGTTAAATTATAATTTAACATAAATGGTAGCAATTCGTTCCATTTACCGCTTTCGAAAAGTTTATTTATTTCTTCTTGTTTTTCAAAACCTGTAATTTATTTTTAAAAAATTATTGTTACCATTAAATTAAGACCATTTATTTAATTATTCATTATCTTTATAACATATAGCGTAAATTATTTATAATAATTATTAATTATAAGATTACAACCATTATGTTAATTAATTATAAATACCTCCTAATGTTGTAAAAACTGCCGCTTCGTCTTTATTGGCTCCGATCATTAAACGAACTCTTTGAATATTCCCTTGCTTGTAAAGCTCGCGAGGTGTTTCGGGAAGGAATTTAGTTGAATTATCGCAATTTTGGCAATTTTCCAATGATGGTCGAATTGGTTGCCGTGGGAGAGTTTTCAATCCACGGAACAACTATTTATTTAAATAACAAATAACAACAATAAATTTCATTAAAATATTAATATCAATAAAATTGATAAAAAATAGGAATGTCAGTTACCAGGAAATCATTATCTTTAGAGTTCATCAATAATGTTTCTAAAGGCGCTTCCCTTAAGCATTTCATTGTGTTTGTTATTTCTTTATTCGTGCAATTATTCAAATCCGCAAATATTTTAAAATCGGTTAAATGATCTCTAGTAAATGCCCATGAGTTAAAGGCCGATCCGCTTTGAACAATGGCATTGCGAAACAATCCTGATTGTAAAATAAAATTAATATATTTCACAATTATATTAAAATAATTGCAAGTTTAATATAATATAAATTAAATTATTTTAAAAACCCTTTGACAGCGGTGAAACGACCAAATAGCTAACTGACGCTCCGCCAGCACTTTCACCGAAAACTGTAACTTTTTTCTGATTCCCGCCAAAATTGCGAATATTATTTTGCACCCAACGAAGCCCAAGAATCATATCTTTCAATCCAACATTTCCAGGAACTTCTTTATCATCACCATTTAAAAAACCTTAAATTTATATATAAAAAATATTATATTTAAAATAAACATCTTACATAATAATTTATTGGTGAATGGATCATTGTGTATTTTTTACCTAAAACTCCTACGCGATAATTTAACGTTACTAGAATAACATCTTCGTCTAAAATATAATTTGGTCCATAGAGGTTTGAAGCTCCTGTTGAAAAAGCTCCTCCATGAATAAAAACCATGACGGGATAATTGAACAATTTTCGAAATTTCTAAAGAGGAATAAAATATAAAATAACGACCAATTATAATTGCATGGTTAATTTTGTTTACATTTGGAGTGTAGATATTCAAATAAAGACAATTCTCTTCTCCATTAATGGCAGTTCCTCTCTGATTAAATTGGACGCATGTGGGACCGAACTTATCGGCTTTTAATGTCTCATTCCATTTATCGGAAAATACTGATTCCTAATACAAAACAATTAAAATTAAGCTTTTTTATTAAAATTTTAAATATAATTTATTATTAACTTGAAACCGAGCATAAATTTTTCCATAAGGTATTCCCAAAAATGAAATAAACTGTTTTCCATTTCTTGAAACCCCAATAGCACCTTCAACTTTCCCATTAGAAGTTTCAATGACTAATTGGGAATTTACTTTTAATATTGTTAGAAAGAAAAAACAAAGAAAGAATTCGCCCATTGTATGGTATTTAAATAGACTCTGACTGAAAATATATTTAATAAAACATTTGTCCCTCAAAAAATCAAGCTTTTATACCATAGTATTAAATATTTATAAAAAACAATGTCAAAAAGGATTGACAAGGTTCGTCTATATGATTTAGGGGTTTGCATAAATAATACCATTTAATTTTTGTTCATTAAATCATTGCATCATTTTCATGTATACCATATATATTAATGAAATGGTATATCAGTAATACTGTACACATACCTAACATATCATTCACAATTCACTATATAATACTATGAGATTTCCAATGATATACTTCACTGTCCATATTTTCCTTGTCAATTTTCAATTTAATGACTCTATTATTAACTCCTTCGCTAAAATGTTACAATGATTAAGGTAAATCGTCCAAAGCTCAAAATATTTGAAAATAATTATAAAGCATTATTTATATTTATTTAAATAATTATAATTTTATAAAATTAATAGCCTTTCCTATTAACTAACGTAAATATTTGTAATTTTGGCATCTTCATTATTATATAATCCATTAATATTCAAGTCAAGATTTGTCTTGCTTCATGACAGTCTCATTAATATACTTTTAAGTATAATAACATCAGGAGACATTTTTTAAGGTAGGGTAAATATGGAAGACGTTGTTTGAATTCAAATAAATACATGTACCTTAACGAATTTTACCATATTTAGTTTATTTCATAGTAATGCCAACTATAAAATAATTAACTTATTTGTTACCTAGTATACGCATTTATACTTTTAATTAAGAAATGCATACAACATGATATTTATTATCTTTCAGAGTAAGTTTAGGTAGTAGGTATATAATATTAATATTATAGGTCTGTACATTTACTTCTACTATCCGCACATGATTAATTTTAATTATTTGAAGTAAAACAATACGAATTAATTTATTTTCAACTACAATACAGTATTTATAAATAAGGTACCTATGCAACTAATCTTAAATTAATAACATTGTTACATTTTAAGAAGACTAAGTTAGTTAATATAAGTAATTAAAAATAGGTACTTTGTGAAAGCGTGGTATGATTTGGAAACGAAGTTTTCCGGGTTGGTGTTTACGCCAAAAAGATGCCATTGATTGACAGGTTTAAAAATAATGTTAAAGTGAAATATCTTTTATTTACTAATTAAAAATAGAATTCTAAGTAAAATTTAACGCAAATTTTATTTTATTTCAAACAATAAAAACAAAAAATGAAAACCCTAAATACATATATAGTCGGCTGAATATTTTAAAAGAATCGATCAATTTGAAAGATGTTTTATTTTAATTTTCTGATAAATGAATAAGCCCATTTTCTGATAATAAGAGATATTTGCCCGATTTTTTCTTGTTGAAAATAAAAAAAATGAGTTTAATAAAGTTTAAAATGTATAAACTTATAATATAAATTATGATTTAATATAATGGCTGATATCCCGATATGTACGTTTATGTTACATGATTTACATGAATATGTAATAGTATAATATGCAATAACCCTTGTACATATACTAGCCTTACATTACATTTCACATACCTATCCTACATAATATGTAGTTAAGTACTAAAAGTGTCTATATAATATTCAAAATTAACTTTAAAGGCTAAAAATTCATTGCACTAAAATAAACTATTAGAAACTGCCAAAAGAATCATCGAACTTCAGTTCACTTCCTGCAACTCGACAACTATAAAAGCCAAGGAAGAATAATGATTGCCAGAAAAAAGGAAGCATCCATTCAAGCAACTTCAAAACAATCTAAACCAACACCAAATCAACCAACTCGAAATGGTAAGCCTTAATTTAATACGATATTACAAATGCAATAAAAGGTTTTAAAAATTAATATTATAAATATTATTAAATGATTATTATTTTTGTGTATTTTAGGAATTCAAAGTGAGGCGGGAATCTCAATCTCGTAAGTGTAAATGACTAAATGAGTATGATTATAAAGTCATATTCTATATAATGCTACTACTATAATGCTAATGTTTAATAATAATCATCATAAATCTTAATTATTTTATAGAATATTATTTTTATTTAAACTTTACGAATAATCATTTTGTAAATTGTTTAGTTTTGGAGAAAGTGTTCAATATTTATGAAAGACGCGGTGTAATTCGACCTTATCAAATGGGAACGCTTCTCCGACAACTCGACCCCGAAATTCAATTTGATGAGGATGAACTTAAAAGAGTCGTTTCCATTAATGACGATGGTAAATTCTAAATTCATATATAATTTAACAAATTAGTTAAATCCAGCTAAACCGATATATGGATTATGCACAATTCTTAAACATTAATACAATGTTAACTAAAAATCTTTCGATGATTTATTCAGGGAAATCTATTGGACTTGACTTCATGGCTTATTCAAGAGTCTGCATGCACTTTTTAATCAGAAAGGCCAAAAGAGAGCCCCATCATTACAATTACAAAAATCAATTCGGAATCAACGATTTTCCAATGACAGAAGCCTAAACTAATAAAATTAGCATTTTTAAATTATTTTTAATTACTCGCAAAATATCTAAATTCATAATTTGAAAAATCTTCACTTATTAATTTGTACCGCTGTATTACTAATGAAAATGAATCATTCATGAACAATTATCAATAAAAGCTTAAAATTCATTTTTATTCCAACTTTAATTTAAAAAGAGTTTTCTTATTTTACATTCACCAATATTAAAACGTACACACTTCTACTCTACACTGGTATTAATACATAGGACTGTGTCACACATAGGAGTTTATTTCAATTCATTAAATCTTATATACCTAAATGTACAATTACAAAGGTATTCCACCATAAAACATTATAAAATCATGGTTAATTCATTAGTCATAAAAAGAGTAATTATTGGGTCGTAAAATTCAATAAATTCAATATTCCTTTTGGAGTAAATTGACAAACTTCTTTTCTATTTTTCACTTGCGTGGTCTCAAAACAATGGACTCTGCTTGGTCCGTCATGGTTATAAATCCCGAATGTCTCCACATGTCTGTCGTATGCGATTTTACATTTGGTGGTGGTGGCGGTGGTGGTTGTGGTGGTGGTGAGACCACATTTCCACCCACTTGAGGAGAAGCAACAATGCCGTGCTCGATTTGCCACCTTGTCTCGAAACTTTTCAAAATTTCTTTAGCATCAATGAAACTGGTCTTCGGTTCCCAACTGTTTTCGCTCCTATAAAAATAATTTTATAATTTTCATTATTTCATTTTCATATCTTTTCGTATATTAAGTTAACAAAATTATTGGGTTTATTAGATTTAATATATTTATTAATTAATTACTTAAAGTTAGTTAATTACTACTAATACTTACTTATCATAATTGGTCCACTTAACTAAATATTCAGAACGCCGCCTTTGCTTTCCCTTTCTTTTCTTGCCCAAACGCTTGTCAAGGATTGCTTCAACTTCCCAAATGGGCTTGTTTTTGAGAAGCCCACGGTAATTTGGATCATCATCATTGCAAAGGTATTTGGGCTGATTTTGATTTCCCTCGTTGTCGCTGTCTGTCTCGAATTCTTCTTCAGATTCTATGGCTTTCGATTGTCTTCGTCGGAATTGGTTTGTGCCTCTTTCGTACAGTGTGTCAATACCTGATGAATTGGATGAAGGCTGAGACTTCACTCGTTTAGTAAGATTTGGTTTCACCATATCCATCCAAACTTCCTATAAAATATTGATTTTATAATTAACAAAATTATAAGAAATCTGATTATATAATTATCATTTAGTCAATTACTTGGTTTGATATTATAGTATCATTTTTGAAAATCGGAATAGAATCTTATTCTTAAAATTAATTGATTTTTAGTTTAGAATCGAAATGGAAATGTTATCAAGTGTGAATCAAATTTCATCAATCAACGTTATTGCGATAAAAACGTTTATGAAAGGCAATTAACTATTCTTATGTAATGAGTATAATGTATGTATAAATTATATAATTATGAATAAAGTGATCGCATTGAAAAATGGAACTTGAAATTGGCAATATTTTGGGCTTATTAGTCTTATAATGTGCAAAGATATGATTATTGATAGACATCTTACCAAGAGAAGAATGGAGATGGATGAAAACGGGAGATGTGTGTTTTTTAGATGAAAATATACAGAATAGAAATGGCGACTGGTTTTCTGGCTCTTAGGAAAAAGGTAAGCGACTTTGCTGAAGAAAAAACGCAATTGGTGACTGAACGATATTTATACGTTTTTAAAAACACTCGAATCATAGGAAAATGAAAGTTATTCATCGTTAATTTTGAAATTTCGTTTAAAAGTGTCCATTGAATGAATCATTGCAAAGCCTGATTGGTCGAATTATAGAATGAATCATGGTAAAGCCTGGAAGGTGGTTGATTCAACAATTTAGATAAATGTGTTCAAATGCATGTAAATAAATATTTAAGTAAGTAGTAGTCGTAAATATATGTCATTTTAAAACATGACATTCACATTAAACACTTATATACCTAGGTGTACTGTATATACATATATTTTGTATTGACACTGTTGTACAATCTGTCTGTATTTATTATAAAAGGCTAAAAGCACAAAAAACATTCATATAAGATAGCTATTATATGTACATAAAAGTTATAGCAAAACTGATGGTATTTAAATAATGCATTAAAATGTGAGTTTGAGTTTGTAGGTGGCGCGCCGCTTCTTTTCCATTTTACATATGGATTTTATTTTTTATTAATAAGGATGTAGATAGCATGAAATTATAAAAATTATCAATGTGTTTTTTATAATACTTTTTATTTATATTTTTAATATATTAAAAAAATACATGTGGGTGAATACTAATACTTACATGGTAAGAAGAATTTCGGCATTTAAAAACTTGTAAACATCCACACATATTACTTAAGTGCACTTTGCTATTGTAATGAGTGTACTAATACATAATATGCACATAATAC
The DNA here is from genome assembly GCA_034687125.1 of Neelides folsomi. NCBI lineage: Eukaryota > Metazoa > Arthropoda > Collembola > Neelipleona > Neelidae > Neelides > Neelides folsomi. Next base: position 27,474 of record JAQGBZ010000046.1, read on the forward strand.
TATGTTAATAATTAAAATAACTAATATTTATTTGAACATGTGTTGAATTTCTATTATTGTTATACTTTTTGTAATAAAATCTAGCAAATTCACCAATGAATAAAAGAATGCACAAAACGAGACCGCCGACAAAAACGTAAAATACAGCTTGAATGTTTGAATTCAATCCAACAACATGGGGAGCGCCAATTTCAAAATCTTCCTCGTCGTAAAAATGTCCTTCCTCCTTTAACTCCTGTTTGACAATTTTGAATTTAATTTGCTTCCATCTTCTAAGTTCTTTGTTCCATCTGTTAACAACTCCCGATTCAACCAAAGAATTCAAGTTCTTTTTCACATGTTGAGTTGGCATCTTTTGCAATCTAATAAATTTATTTTGTTTCAAAAGTTCCTCTTTTCCTTTATACATTTCAATTTTACGCGGGATTTTCGGATGACTCCACATGTAGTCGTCCAACAATGTATTCCAATCAGCGTATAAACTCTTGTTGCAATTTTTAATTCCAGTTTCAAAAATTAAACTTGAATTGAAAATCGAGGAAATATTTACATTGAAAAACATTTGCTCCAATTTATATAAAAGCGATTGGTTGTTATCTATTGGATCGTAATTTGATTTGTAATTAAAAGGTCTTAAAGCCATTTCAAAATGAAATAAACTAAATAACGTCTTATTATTCTTAATGAAAAAAGATTTTTTTGATTTCTCATTCATACTCAAAAACATCGTTTCTTCAAGAGTATCAATTTTTGAATAAATTGACATGTTTTTGTAATCATAATACTCGATAACATCTTGAAAATAATACGGAATAAAAGCAGATTTTGGTAATGTAATTTTATAAATTACTAACCCTTTGTACGCATTTGTAATTACCATTCCTGAAATAAGAAAAGTCACCCAAAATATTTGGAACCAGAAGAATTTCAAAAGCTTCGGATTCAAATCCACTTGTTCGATGTAAAGCGTTAAGATCATAGTCGCCATTTTTGCATCGAAGGAAATTATTTTTCTTGAAAGAATCATAAAAGTTGCTAAGGCTGTTCCGGCAATTATGAAAAAGATCATAAAAATCCAAACGTATTTATCATACGGTTCATAATAAGCTTTAAATGGCATCTCGGGAATAGCAGGCAAACACGTGACAAAATTAATCGAGTCGATTCCAGTCATTACAAAATCAACACCACCAGGAACAAGAGCGCTTACATATGATTGGATTTCTGCCCCTCGACCAGGAGTATATGAATTATCCATTAAGATTGTTGCATTTGGATAATCTTTAAAAATCGAATATGCTAAAACAATAATACTGGTGGCAAAAAAATAGCCATTTTGAAGCATCAAATTGGATCTTAATTCAACTTGAGAAAATTGCTTTAATTTTTCCCATGAAAGTGTTTGGTTGACTAAATACTGCGTGGTAAGAACCAAGTACATATTAGAGTAAACGTTCAAAATTGTTTTTTCCATCTTGGTAACAAAATCTGTATGATTGGTTACTTTACTAATTATTTCAGTTGCATTGATCATTACTTTTAATCGACTGGCTGAAACAATATTAGTTAAACTCTTATCCATGAGGCAATCATAACAGACTAAATAGTGTGACAGGATTTCAGTTTTAGCGGTTGTATTTATCAGGCTTAAAGTGCTAAAACGCCAATTGGGAATTAATGGAACAATCATTTTAGAGCAAAGTTTACCATTTGTATTCGTATAGCACACAACTTCTTTTGAAACAAAAGTGATAAAAAATGTTTCTGAATTTAAAAATCGTCGATTTTCATTCAAGGTATAGGATAATGATGTTCCCCGATTATCATTAATCGTTGACCAAAATAATTCTCTTATGATAAGATTCTTATTATTATTAGCTGCTGCCCAAAGAGAAGTTGAATTTTCAGGGAAAAGGTAAACAGTGTGAAAACAATTATTAATGCCTTTAATTATTGACATATCTTGACTAAATTTTTCACGCGTATCGTTCCAATTCTTAATTTTGAGTAGATAAGACTCAAAATATATGAAATTGGTGAGGACAATGGGAGAATCCAAAATGACTTCTGGGTAAGTGCTTGAAAGAATTTTGGGAAATAAAATGTGAATAAAACATGAACGAAATGGACGCAAAATTTCATTAAACATTTCAGTTGAGATGTGATGGTAAGAATCCAATTTTTTTATACTTTTTAATTCCATTTTTTCATTTAGAAATTTTTGTTCCGCACTTTGAACTAAAAAAGTTTTAAGAAAAATAATTAATAAAATCAAAATCGAAAACATGTTTATTTATTTTTATTAACTTTTGACGAATGTTAATATTATACTGAATCTAGGAGTTTCAGTTTCAATGTTGCAATTCGTTAAATTAAATTGTAAATATAATAATAATATTTACTATTAATTCTTAGTGTATTTAGTATTGTTACCGTTAATTTGTTAAAAGCACAAATATAATATTATTTACAATGTTTTAATATTTATTATAAAATCATTTATTGATTTGGGTAAAGGTTGGAACCAATTTGACCGATTGCGAATAATTAAATTTTCCTTATAAATATCCAGTTAATGTACCTTAATATTACAATCAGATGAATATTAATGAATAATGAAATCAATCCACTTTTGACTACACAAAGTCAGTGTGTTTGTGTATCACTCAATCTGTCAGATTTGAGACTGCTTTGAGTGTAAATATTCTAAAACTCACTTTGATAATGAGTGTGAGCCCTCATGAAAGTATTTACAATTTATTGATGAAAAATTGAAGAAACAGCGAAAAATAAATTACAATTATAATGTTATCAGAATTAAATTATCTATTATATTAGAATTTTTTTATTATGAAAGTGCATGAAATATTATTCTTAAATGCCACTAGCAAAACAAAAAGCAATGCAATGGAAAACTAAATGCTATACACACATATAGTAGGTATACTGAAATCTTAAGAGAGTTAAGTAATAATCATACTTTAATTACATAAAATGATAAATTAGCATTAATTGGTATTCTGGAATTTTTGTTGAAAAACAAATTAATATTTATATTTAATAATTAATTAATAAATCAATCATATTTTAAATAAACATAATATTTTATCATATCAGGAATGGACAAGATTCAATTATCATGAATCTTCTTTCCAACACTCACAGACCACAAGTCAATATGAAATTGAACCAAAATTAATGAAATTTCACAAAAAGACGGTAAATATGAAGCCAGTTAGCCGGAGAGTGAAGAGAAGTCGGTTTGAACCAGAGTTGCAATCTCACTCCTGACCATCCTCTGGGTAAGGGGAGGACGCCTAAGTCGACGAAATGAAAGTAGAAGTCAATGGAGACCACAAAGGGAGCGACTTCGAAGTCGAGGAACTTTTTGGTCAGCGTGAGCCATTGGGGAAAATAAATCGTATAGAAAGCCTCTACTTCGAATTTCACCCCGTCGACTTTGGCGTCCTTTTCTCACCCAGCAGATGATGAGAGTGAGATTGAGGTCCTGGCTCACACTGACTTCCCTTCACTCTCCCGCTACCTGGCTTCATATTTACAATCTTTTGATGAAATTTCATCAATTTTGGTTCAATTCCAAATTGAATTGTGATCGCGTGAGAGTAAAAGGATACGACCGCTCGGTTCAAGCTCCAGCGGACGACTGAGCGAAATCGGCTTTGGGCCAAGGCTTAAAAACGAAACGAATTTATTTCCTTTAACATTAACTATAAATATGTATAACAACATTTATAACCGATTCCGACTAAAAGTGTTTTTAACATTTATAACCGATTCCGACTAAAAGTGTTTTTAACATTTATAATTGAATACCTATGAAAATAAAATAGTACCTTTGGACGCAAGGAATTTCAATTTGTTAAACGACGTTTATAGGTTATAATTCTTATAATGAAGAACGTTATTAAGTTAAAAAGCTTGGCTATGCTCTATGCCTATGCTAATATGATTTTTCTTAATATACGATTATAAACGGTATTAATTATATTTAAAATTTATTCTTATGACGCTACCAATGTTTACTACCATAATTGTGAATTTGATAGAGTTGTATGCAGCAAGTATGTTTCTGATTATATAATAATAAAAATAATAATGTACAAGTAGATAATGTATGCTGTATGATATATTTATGCAAATATATTTAAAAGGGTAATTCTCTTCAAGTGTATTTATTCTAAGTTTCTATTTAATACAATAATTAGATATATTTTAGATTCAATTAAGTTTTACAATTAATAGCTTAATCTTATTTATTATAATTATTATTTAAATTATGAATCATAATTAAGTTCAACTCTCTGCTCACAATATCACAGGTCTCAGAATATTAGTAAGACATTTCGCTTATTTAGATAACAAAAACCTTTAACCGCTAAATCAAACATCACAAGACAAACTTCATGCCATGCAAATTACGAACCTACTTTACCTAAACTTTATCATACAAACTTTTTACAAATAATTTATTTGAACTTTTTTTAAATTTTTAAATTTATATTTTTTAAGCCAGCAAATTCGATAATAAACAAAATAGTGCAAAAAACGAGACCAATAACATAAACGTAAAATATTGCTTGAAGGTTTGAATTTAACCCGATAACATGCGGAGTATCATTATCTAAATCCTCATTTTTAAATTTACTTTCATCTATCAAATCCTTTTTCACTGTTTTGAATTTGATCTGCATCCATTTTCTCAGCTCCTTATTCCATCTCTTCACAACTCCCGATTCAACTAAAGCAATCAAATTGTTTTTCACATGTTCAGTTGGCATTTTTTGGAGTCTAATATATTTATTTTGCTTTAAAAGTTCCTCTTTCCCTTTATACATATCAATTTTTCGCGGGATTTTCGGATGACTCCACATGTAGTCGTCCAACAATGTATTCCAGTCAGCGTATAAACTCTTGTTACAATTTTTAATTCCAGTTTCATAAATTAAACTTGAATTGAAAATCGAGGAAATATTTACATTAAAAAACATTTGCTCCAATTTATATAAAAGCGATTGGTTGTTATCTATTGGATCGTAATTCGATTTATAAATAAATGATCTTAAAGCCATTTCAAAATGCAACACACTGAATAATTTATTAGTATTATTCAAAAACGTCTTTCTTGAGGACTCAGCTATCCCCATAAACGTAGTTTCGTGATAAGAATCGATTTTGGAATAAATGGGAATGTTTTTGTAATCATAATAGTCAACGACGTCTTGAAAATAATACGGAATAAATTGCGGCTTTGGCATTGTAATTTTGAAAATTACCAGACCTTTGTAAGCGTTTGTAAGTACCATTTCAGAAATGAGAAAAGTGACCCAAAATATTTGGAACCATATAAATTTCAAAAGTTTCGGATTAAAATTGACTTGTTCGACGTAAAGCGTCAAAATCATTGTCGCAATTTTTACCTTAAAGGAAGCTATTTTTCTTAAAAAAAGCATAAAAGATGATACAGCTGTCCCGCCAATTATGGAAACTAACATAAAAATCCAAACATCGTTAGTAAAAGGTTCATAATAGGCTTTAAAAGGCGATTCCGGTATTGAAGGTAAACATGTAACAAAATTAATTGCATCGATTCCCGTCATCACGAGATCCACGCCGCCTGGCATCGCGGCGCTTACGTAAGATTTTATTTCTGGTCCTCGCCAAAGGGAATATGCATTATTTATTGCGATCGAAGCATTTGGATAATCTTTAAAAATCGAAGATGCCAATACAAGAACGCTGGATGCGAAAAAAGATTGATTTTGAAGCATCAAATTGGATCGTAGTTCAACTTGAGATAATTGGTTTAATTTTTCTTTTGAAAGCACTTGATTGACTAGATATGGAGTGATGAGAATCATGTACAAATCAGAGTAAACATTTAAAATTAATTTTTCCATTTGGTCGACATAGTCAACTTGGTTGGTTAATTTTTTAATTGTATCTGTTACATTGATCAGTACTGTAATTCTATTGAGAGTGGTTGAACTAATATATCTTATGTCCAAGCTGCATGTGTTACAGCCTAAATAGTGTGATAATTTTTCTGTTTTAGCGGTTGTATTTATTAGACTCAAAATGCTAAAACGCCAATTTGAAATTATCGAAAGATACATTTTTGAACAAAGGATAATATTAGTACTATAAACATCGTACTTGGTGTAGCAACTTGGTTCTTTTGAGACATAGGTGATGAAAAATGTTTCTGGATTTATAAATCGTCTGATTTCGTTTAATGTATAGGCCACTGTGGTTCTTTCGACGTTGATAGAAGACCAAAATAATTCTAGAATTAATGAATCCCTGGTTGATCCATTAGATTGTTCTGGGAAAAGATAAACAGTGTGAAAACAATTATTAATCCCTTTAATTATTGACATATCTTGACTAAACTTTTCACGCGTGTCATTCCATTTCTTGATTTTGGTCAAAGGCTCAAAATATGTGAAATTGGTGAGGACCACAGGAGAATTCAAAATGCCTTCTGGGTAAGTACTTGTAAGAATTTTGGGAAATATTATGTGAATAAAACATGAACGAAATGGACGTAAAATCTCATTAAACATTTCAGTTGAGATGTGATGGTAAGAATCCAATTTTTTTATACATTTTAATTCGATTCCGCCCAGTGAAGATTTTTCTTCAATTTGAGCTAAAAGAGATTTTAAAAAAATAATTAATATTATCGGATATATTATGATTAAATTATTGTTCAACATTGTTTGAAATTCTATGTTTCTGAATTTAACGATGATCAATATTAATATCCAATGATGAATAGGTAAGAGGAAATGAATTATAAGTTGGATTAAAGATTATAATATAAATGTTCAATATCAATGTAATATGTTGAATGTCAAGTTGTGTACTACCGAATTTATTCGAATAAGAGCCGGGTTCGAATAAGAGCCGGGTTCGAATAGTAGCCGGACCTCGAATAGTAGCCGGGTAACAAACCACCACTAAGGAATAGTAGCCGGGTCTCGAATAATAGCCGGGGATATACTCATGTTTTTAATATTATCAGAACTTTGATGGCTAATTTTAAGTAAACATTCTGCCTAAATTAATAAATACTGTCAATCAATTGATCAATAGTGCTTTTGAAACAGTAAATATCCTTATTTTATTAAGATATAATGACTTTAACTAAAATAAAAATAAGCAGTAGAAGTAGAGTAGAAATAGTGGCGGTCTCGAATAGTAGCCGGTCCTCGATTAGTAGCCTGGTCCCAAATCTCTATCTTTAAATAGTAGCCGGGGCTCTTATTCGAATAAATTCGGTATATATGTATAGTATAAGGTATACTAATAGGAATAGATGTGCAAAAAAATTCAGGTAATGACATTGATTGTGAGCCCTGACCTCTGAAACATCTTTAAATAAAGAATGCTTTTGAAGTTATTTGCATAAACAACCGCACCCATCTCAATTGGATATTGACCAAAGAACCACAGTTGTCCAAATTATTTATGTATAATCAAATACATTATGTATTCACCTCACTATTCACTTACAATCAAACCAATTGTTTGAGTTCGATATTTGTATCCAATCCAATTACTGACATTAAAGTGATAAATTGACATGTCCTTAGTCCTTATATATTATTTAACCCTTTGCCCTTTGATATTATATACTATTAACTATTACAACGAGAGTTCAACTTTATAAATTATGCATGTTATTGGTGTTATGTATTCTTAATTATAATAATGAAAAAAATTGAAGCAAAAAACAATGGATAATAAAATCATAATTATATTTTCATAATTGTCTATTAAAATCATTTTCCTATATTACATACCTAATTACTAGACACAGTATTAATAGATATTTTATTTTCATTTAATGTAAGCGAATAAAATAAACACTGATAACGATGATGATGATGAGATGACTAACAATAAATGGCAATACACGTACTTACTTAATATATTTGAAAACATTTGGTACTGATGTAAAGTTAACAATTAGCATCAGCGTTTAATATTGATGAATATTAATTTCAATCAGATAAGGTCTGGGTAAGATATAAGTATAAGCTATAATTTTAGTAAAAAAAAGTGTTAAGTCTAAAGTGTAGCATAATATTAAGATTTTCTCAAATTAAGAGGAATTGTATGGAACCACAATTGGATCACATCTTCTTATTGATCGAGGTCGAATGTCAATTGGCGTTTCTTCAAGTAAATTATCTTCTTCTTGAAATTGCGGCAAAAAGATCATTCGCTTTCCTCTGCAGTTCACACGTTCAAAAACCTCAATGCAATTGTTCTCAGTGTCGATTGATCCTAATCCATGAGTCCAAATGCTATCGATATTCACACAATAGTTGGAAAAAAGTGCTGGGCGAATGTAATAACCTCAAAAAATTAAAAGCTTTAATAGATATTCAATTCATAAAAAACATGAATATTTTGAATTATTTAAATATTAAATAATTTTTTAAATACCTTTCCCATTTGGTCTCTCAAAAAGTTTAATTCGCTTTACATGTGATCTTTGTCGTGTCAAAAATTCTGAACTTCCTGACACTGCTGATTCAATGAAGATTGAAATTAATACAAAAGTGAAAAGGGATAGGAATTTCATCTCAGCCAGCTGCCAGTGAAGATGGAAGATCGCGAAGGTGAAGGTTTAAGAGAAAAGTGTGACCAGAAGTGTAGAACCAACACGTGTTATAACAAGCAGAAGATGGAAAATTCTTTAATGACATTGCCAATAGTTGAATAGAAGTTGAGCCCTTGGCCAAACAGCTTCCTGCTCGTGGCGTCGCCTGAGAAAGGCCAATTTAATGATAATCAACTTTTTACAGGGATTACATAAAATACACTCGCTTGGCATGAATCCATTCCGAAATAAAAATTAATTAATAGAAAAATCTTGTCCTAATGCAGATTTGAGAGATATCAATCTTATAGGCGCAATACTTTAATTATAAATCAGGTTTATTAAACGAGTCCTAATGAGTTTATATAAGAAGTAAAAAGTGAATGGAAAATACGCAGATAATAATTTATTCAATATAATCATTTTCCTTTGGACAAAATTTAATTATTTAATGTTTAAATAGTATTTGAACTTTTACTGATTGCTTGTCAATATAATTAGTTAATTAGGTAGTAATTTAATAAAATAGAATGAGTATTGGTTATATCACACTTACATTAAGATATCACATGATAAATTGTTAAAGTTAAACAACACAAGAGTTAATGAGCAATTCTTAATTTGGCTAAATTATTGAATTATTCGCCAACCCAACGATCGTCTAAGCAGAAGCAGTGTTTTCTCAAATGCTCAAATTGAGGATTGTTGACACAATCTGCTTGAGATCCATATTTGTTCACTCGACTGATATCCGATATCTTAAACATTGAAATTAAAGTATAATAACAAATCACACAATAAATTATTTAAAGTAATTTACATTTACCATTAGTTTTAATTGTTGTTTAGAAAAGTGTTAATAAACCCTTACATCAATTGAAATTTTGAGTTTGTATTCAAAGCTGAGAGAAGCAGAAACTTCAAAATGACCAAATCCAGGACTTGTTTCAATCGTCATTTGGACTGTAACTGTTTTCATTTTATTATCTGTTGGAATGGAAAATTCATCACTGGCTTCATTTAACGTGTATTTGTAATAAGAGGATTCGAGGATTTTAATTAATTTCAATCTAGCACACAAATTCCTTTTGACTGCTGTTATTTGATTTAACTTGTTTACAATTTCATAGAATTTAAAATCAAATTAAATTTCAATCACTGTTAAAAATCAAGAAGGTAATTGTATAAAGTAATGATCTACAAAAATTCGAATACAAATTTTTTATAATTAAACCAAAGTGAAAATGTTTACTTGGATCAGCAATGGAAACCATTTAAGACAAGTGCACCAATGATCGTCAATTTCAGCATTTTTACAATTTCGTCCTTGTGGTATTTTCCTAAACAAACTGATTTCTCTTCCAAATGGCACTTCAATTTCAAAATGTGAATCTGGGAGAGAATTGAGATTCATAATGTCGTCCAATGTTGAGTGAATGTCAAAAGGACTTGAAAGGCCCTTGCTGATTTCTACAAAGTTTGAATATATTTTTGGATATTTGCTCGAGAACCAACTTGGAAATACAAAAATGAAGATTGGGAGTCGTTCTTCAAATTTCCCTTGTTGAAATTCACTAAAAAATATAAATCATTGGCTTTTAATGAAGCACCTAATATTTATTATAAACAAAAAACTTCACGAGTAAACGGTAATTAATGTAATTAATAATGTAAATTACCTATAATTGTAATATCTTAAATTATTTAATTTAATAAATAATAGATCTTACCGAACTTCACTAAACCTCGACCCATGTTCACTCATAACAATGAGAATTGATTTGTTTAGAACTCCTGATTTTTTGAGATCTTGGAAAAATGTTTGCATAAGGTCCGATCATTGGACATTGTTTAAATTGCTATGTGAGAGTTCGCTCAAAAAAGTGAAAAGGAAATTGGGGGTTGTTGGGTGGGTTTTTAAGATGTCTTTAAAACAATTGATCGCTTTCATATATCGGGGAACAGAGCCGTAGTAGAAGGTGGCTCTAAAATTGAATTCGAAGGATGCGAGATAATAAGGACACATAAAGAAATCGGTCGGTTGTTGGTTAAATCCTTTGAGGCGGTAAGTAAAATTTCCAAGATGGGCTTCGTCTTCATTGAAGCCTAAGAATTTATTACAAATTATATTAATTATTTTCAATCCCTGGCTTTGACAAATTAAACTTTATTAAATACCTATAAGTACACTTAAATATTACAGGTCTGTAATTGCACAATTTATTAATTTACTAACCTGTTACTAACCTGTTCCCTTTCTTTGAATTTATTCCAAATCATTGGATAAACGTCGACGAAATGAGAATCTTTGAATTTTGATTCAACATTTGGTAATTCATGTTCGTGTTTTCCGGTCAAAATTGGCACGATCATTTTGTCGGTTCCATCTCCAACAATATTGTATCCTTCCAAGACAATCCCTTTTAATTCTTTCGTAATATAATCAAAAGTAAATGGAAGTTTCCTCTGGAACATGTTCCTTGAAAGAGAATCTTGACCGCATATGTGAACATTTAATTGATCGACATGTTCAACTGCGTCTTCCCTTGGGACTGGAACGGCAAAAATTCCACCCCAAAACCTAAATAAATAATTATAAGTTTTAATTATAATTCATTTAAATGATGGCTTTGACACTTTTACAATCCATGTATTTATTTTAATGAAATCTCATATTACCCGCGTGTTTTTTTTATTTCGACAACTTGCTCTCATGAAATCTTCGCTGTTGAATTTGTAAACATTTCCAAAAACATATCGGCTGAGTTATCGTTTTCTGGCTGGGATTTCCGGCAAATTCCGGTAGTTGCCGGAACGGCAACTGCCAATGTACTTGAAAGATATAAATTACGGTAGTTACCGGGTGCCGTAACGGCAATTGCCGGGCAAAACGTTCAATTCACTCTCTAACTTAACCTAACCTAACTTACGATAATAAAAATGACAATATCAAATTAGAAATCTGAAAACCATTAAGCAAGTTGGTTATGCTATGCAATTGTTTTAATTATTGCTTATTATTCTAAATAAATGGTTGTTTGGATATAATTTGATAAGCAGATTTTAACCAAACTAAAGGCATAACTCGATATCCATATTGTTGTATCGGTATGCTAATTAATAGTTTCAAATCTTTTGAATCAAAATTATTTATTAGATCATAGATTGGATTCATTTTTGTCAAATAACATTTTATAAGTTTGTATCTATCTCATCACTTTCTACATTTTATTTATATAAAACTTACAAATTTAGTTAATTTAAATGATATTTAGAAATAAGGGAAGTTTGAGAAATTTTTAGACTCCATTTTCTATTTCCTGCTCTTCATGGAGCACCATGGAGCGAAAACAAGAGCACCATGGAGTTTCAGGAGTGATTTTGGTATACATGGAGCTTTTTTGGATGGTGCTCCATGGAGCGATATTTTCTAACATAGGGAAATTTACACTAAAAACTCCATGGAGCGAGAATTTTCAGCATGGAGCACCATGGAGGCTCAATTTTACAGCATAAGGAAATGTTAGCCATAAAATCGGATATCTTTCACTCTTTTCTTTGATTCAATCTCATTACGAAATTAGGAATTGTGAATAATGCCAAAAAACGAATCTAATCGATGAAATTGAAATGAAAAGTTTAAACTATTTTTCTCATGGTTTAGTTTATCATAAGACACGAGTCTTAATTTATACGCTACAATGTAAATAATACATGTATGAGATTTGACGATGCCATATTTAAGATTATGAATGATTTAATGATTAATTATGATTATGAACGATTATTATATTTATATATGAATATATTTGTTTCTGTATGGCTCAATCATAAACAATAACAATATTTTCTCAAACTTTCCAACTTGGCATTGTCTACACATTCTGCTTGCTTTCCATATTTGTTGATTCGACTCACATCAGATTCCTATTTAAATTTCATTTTAATCCCATTATTCATTGTATTAAACAAAGCAAAAGTTTTTATAATTATTAAGAGTAATAATTGAGAATAATATTACCTTAATTGTCATTTCAGTTTCCCCATTTTTCATATTGATTGATGCAGAGACCTCAAAATGGGCATTTCCCGGCGTTGTTTCAAATGTTAATTGAATGGTCATTGAAGTAATTTTGGTGTTTCCGATGAAAGATGGAAGTAAACCCTCGTTCAGAGTTTTGCTAAATTTCAATAAGTCTTCATTCGGAGCGTAATAAGATGCATTGAAGATTTTTGCTAACTTCAATCTCGCGCAAATTTTGGTCTCTGGAGCAGTAAAGGTATTCAAAGTTCGCACAATTTCCTTAATTCATAAAATAAATAAATTTTTAAAATTTTGGTGAATGACAAATAATTTAATTTGTTTGACATACATTTGCTACTTGTAAAGCAAGAGTCTCATTTTTTAGTGGAAACCATTTAAGACATGCACACCAATGATTCGCAATTTCAGCATTTTCGCAATTCCTCCCTTTTGACATTTTTCTAAACAAACTCATTCCTCTCGAAAATGGATATTCGTCATCAAATTGATAGTCTTGAATTTTATTGAGATTTAAAATATCTTCCAGTGTGTTATGAATATCAAATGGATTTGAAAGCTTGTTAATGTTTTCTATAAAATTAGCATAAGCTTTCCCATATTTACTTTTAAACCAATTTGGAAAAATGAACATAAACATTGGCATCCTTTCTTCTAATTTTCCATCTTGGGTTGCTCTAAAATTTTAACATTTAAAATTTTAAATACAAAATTATCCAAACCTAGTTATTTGATGTATAAAATTTTTGTTCAACTATGTTATATTTTATTAGTATTTAACTTAATTAACGTTAACCTTATTCCTTGATGAAATCTATGTCCATGATCACTCATAACAATGAGAATTGAATTATTAAGAATCCCTGTAGAATTCAAATGTTTAAATAATTTTTTCTGATCTGGATCCGATCCTTGAACATCATTAATGCTATCATGAGAAAGCTCACTTATAAAGCTAAAAATGAACTTTGGAGTTTCGCGATTCACTTTCAAAATTTGTTTTAAATAATTGATGGCTTTCAAATGTCGCGGAATTGAACCTTCACAGTGTCTAAGTAATTTTCCTTTATAGGAAGAAATAAAATAAGGTCGCATGTAGAAATCAGCTGGTTGGTCTTTGAATCCATTGTGCCGATAAGTAAACGTTCCCAATCGAGTTGTATCTTCAATATAACCTAAAAATTAACAAAAAAATGTCAAATGTCATATATACTTAATAATTGTAACATAGTTAATTTTATAATATTAAATAAATTATTTTACCTGTTAAATATCCCATTTCTTTATATTGATTCCAAATAAAGGGAAAAACATCCGCATAAGTTGAATAAGGATTTTTAGTTCTAATGTCAGGAAGTTCTTTTTCGGTTTTTCCGGTAAACATCGGAAGAATATTTGCGAAAGTCGCATCACCCACAATATTATATCCTTCCAATGTAATCCCATTCAGTTCATTTTTAAGATAATCGTAAGTATGTGGAAGTTTCCGTATGAACATGTTTTTTGAAAGAGAATCTTGACCCCAAATGAGAACGCTCAATTTATGATCCGAGTCTTTACACCTTTGTTTTATTTTTCTTGGCGTCGGAACAGCAAAATATCCTTTCCAACTAATAAATATAAAATTATCAAGTTTCCATTTAATTATGATTTCTGTTTTGGTCATTATCTAAATGAGGTTTATATTTAATCAAAATTTTTACTTTATGTTTTTCTCATTTTTGCAAAGAGCTTTTACAAAGTCGCTTTCATTGGTAAATTTGTAAACGTTGATTTCACCAGTAGAAGTATTTTTATAAATGTTTTTGAAATCATCTTGTCGAATAATAGCTATTAAAAAGATAGAAAACGGAGATTTTTTATATTAGATTTGACTATTTGAACATTAAGCGCAAATATAGATAATTTTTAAATTACTTCTTTACTTTTGAATATACAATTAGTTGTGTTTTTGATATCTTGTCGAATAAACGCATGAGTTTCATTTGTGATTATCCAATTCGGTGCAATGTGTTTACAAGTAATTGGTTCTATGAATTTTAAGTGTTTTGAGATCAATGGGTTATGAAGCGGAGGATTAGGGAATTTGCACGATTGAGAATTCATTGACCTGGGCCATTTTTTTTCTTTGAATGGGCTGGAATTTGCCAATTTTGTTAAATGTGTAAACTTTGATAAATATTGGTAACAAAAAAAGTAAAGGATTATGCTTATAACTGAACTTGTAATTATTAGGAAATATATTATTCGTTTTCCACAATTAAACATGAACATTTTACTATAATCTTTCAATTTAATAAATATGAATGACAATGACAATTAATCAACAATTCGAACCGTTTGTAACGCAAAAATATAACATACAACACACGTATAATGATAATTTATTAAAATTGTTATACAATAAATATAATTGTATAACTAAATTTGAAAGTGTGAATATTTATTTAATTAAAAACTTTTAGGTTGAGTTATTCCAAGAATAAGCACATTGTTTATATTTAATGTTTCAAATTATTTACTGATATTTTTTCACATATCTTATTTAGGGCACATTTTTGAAAAAAATATAAAAATCATATTTAAGAAATGCAATGGATATGAAATAATCTAAAAATCCGAACAAATATTGTTTTAATGTTTTGAATGAATAACTTCCCCAATGCAATTATTAAGGCCGTATCTTAAACCTGCGAATTTTTCAAGCTCTTCAATCGGGTATTGAAACAGTCGCTTGGTTTTTGGTTAGTCTTTGTTCAATAATTATTTTTGATTGTTAAATTGAAACATTTAAAGGTCAAGATAGTTATTTAGAATTGTAAGGTAGAGTTTTAACTGTAGTTTACCTAATAATTCCTCTGTTATTCTCATAATGCAAATCTTAAGATAAAACTGTCGTTTAGAATTTAAATAGCACTAAATTTATTTCTTCCCAGGATCTTTTCTTCTCACCCAAGGTATTGTTAGTCGATTCCTTATGCTACTTTTAATTGCTAATTACAATTAAAAATTTCAGACTAATTGTAAAGTTAAAAATATTTTTATTAGAAGAGGATAATGACGTTTGGGGCCTTTGGGGGATTTCCGCTGGCTTACTTATTTGTCTTCATTGGGTTGACCGTGACCTCACCTGATCCTTTGACTCGTCGTTTGCCCGCCCACGTTGGAAAATCTTGCATTAGAAACTCGGATTGTGAACTGATGACTATGATCTGCAAGGAGAGCGGAACGGAAGGAGAAAGAGTCTGTGATTGTCGTCCGGGATTCTTAATGGCATATGACAAGAAGTCGGGCCAAATTGGTTGTAAGAAAATCTTTCTGAAGACGTCAAAGCCGAAGTTAAATCGACTAAGCATTTACAATTGTCCATTCTTCGCGAAGATGTTGTCGGACAAGAAGGAAGATTTTCATTTCCAAGTAATTTTTTTCCAATTTTTCTGCTGTATCATCTTCATCATTTGCGTCCTCATCCTTTTGAGGAAGATGGGGAGGATCATCGAACTTCTTTACATCATTCAATTGGAACATGAAAGAGTCTACAGAATGATGATCCTCCTTTTTGGAAATCCCTATGTTTATTTAGAAGAAATTCGCGAGGAACAGCAGGCGTAAATTATTTAATTAAATTTAATGTTTTACTTTTAACCTCTATAAACTTTTTTATTGTGAATCATAATTAATTTATGATCATCATTTTTGTACAAATATATTTCTATTTTCTAATTTTTATTATTTGGTTGTATGAAGTCATTAACATAATTTACTTCCTTTCTCTTTCATGTACCTATTTCTTTAAACTTTATAAATTGTTATACCATTATGCAAATAAAGTGAAACTGCTTCAATCCTATAATAACCTACATGTTTACAATACTTATGTGAAAAGAGATCCTGCAATCTATAAAATTCTTTAAATTGTGTTGTTGTATGTTGTATCACGCATAAAATGCTATATGTATACGAATGCATATTATGTTTATTTATGAGTGTAAGCGAGTGTACTCAATTGCTCTAATCCAAGGATTTACATATTTTAATAATTGATTAAACTTACCACTAATTGTTTTAGATTTCTACGAATTCCTCTATTTAACCATTAATGTTTAATTTTTAAGTTCTCTAATATGTGGACAATACATATGTAGACAATACAATAGCATATATTTATCTAGGTTGTAATTACTAAATATAATGTATATGTATGTATACTACATGACTACATGTATCAAAAGTATGTGTTATATGAATATGGTACAAAATGGTTAATATCGATCATTTAAGTATGTATAAAAGTGAATGTAGATAAGAGTAATTTTTATCTAATCCAATCCAATTTAAAAAAAACGTTCAAACAATGATACATTTTTACGAATAAAGCAATAAATGGTTTTTGTTGACATTCATGAGAAAAAATATTTTTATGATATTAAATTGAAATAAAAATTTTTTAACAAATAAGCGCTCATATGCTAAATCGATCGTTGTTGTGATATCTGTAAACTGACAAATTATTTACTATAGGATTAGCTGATTCTTTTAATTTTCACAGAATATGGAAATGGGTCTTTTGATTATTTTACATTCATGTAGGACGCGGTTTTAATTTCGAATCTTTGATTTATAATTCTGAGATTATGAGTTAAATTAAGAGATTATCAAACTTTAAAAGGATATAAAAGCAGCTGGATTTTAAATGTATCATATTAACTTACAATTAGATCGCCAATAAATTTAAAAAAATCCATTTAATTAACATAAAAATCTTCAAGAATGGGTTCACTGCCTTCTATTCTCATCATCCTCGTTCTTTGTCATCTAAGCATTACCTTTGCTTTACCAAAGCCACAACCATCACCAGGTTATTTAGAATAAATATTTTTATTTAAATCATTGTACGTTCACATAAATATGTTTAAATTCGTATGACATTGTTCTAACAATACAAAATATATTGAATACATAATATATTTTACATGCGGATGGAATAAAATTTAAAATATAGGAATCTTTAAGTCCAATGTAACTGTTACTAAATACATTGGAAAAATAAATGGAGTGGCGACAAAAATCAAGTTTTATATTAGCAACCCGGGAATTAACGTAATGATTGTTTTGATAATTATTTAACATTTACTTAAGTGTACTTTACGTAGTATCGCCCATTGCCCATTTACATTAAATATCCTAAAAATTCCATTAAAAATAATTTTATTCATTCAGAATCAGAATAATCTCGACTGGGAAATGGCTAAAACCTATTGTGTTACAGAGGGATATAATTTCGTATACTTGACAAGCCATCAAATTAATACAATGTTGACCGCAGTCATTGTAAATAATGGTAAGTAATTAAGTAAATAAATATTTGTAACGTAATATTTTTTCAACTTTTTTTAAAAAACCTAAAGGTCTTTCTGGGGATACATATTGGACTTCTGGAATTGAATCAGAATATATTGATGATACTTATCATTGGGATCATACTGACGGCTATAGGCAATTTGTCTACAAAAACTGGGGACAAAATGAACCTCGATCGATCTTAGGGAGATCTTGTGTCGTAATGAACACTTTGGCGAATGTTCCGTCTCATGGTTTTACATGGAGCATTGAAGATTGCTTACTTGAAAAAAGATTTATTTGCATCAGTGCATCATAATTTCATAATTTATTATTTTTATAATTATTTTTAAATAAATTTTATAAAACTTTCAATCATTTTTTTAATTTGACTCATAAAAATCTTTTAAACAACTCATACATTATACCACACATAAATATTGTACATAATAAAGTTACCATTAGAGGATTATGATTAGGATAATTGGAAGACAATCAAATGCTTGTTTATCTAATCGGTATTTCTGGAGCACTCACAAATGAATTTGTTTGTTTTTGTCTCATCATAACCGATTAAATTCTAAGATTCTAATTTCGATTTCTAAAAATAAATATTTGTAAAATAAATAAAAAATGGATCATTTGTTCTGTGATAGTGATATTACATACTTACACGTACTATAGTTCATTCCCAAAATCGGTGCAGGTGAGTTTGAAAAACCCGTATAATTTCCAGAGATACGAATTACAATTTAATGGTGACAATTAATTATAGTATTGCATATGCAATATTTAAACCGATTCATTACTCATCTACAAAATACATACATTTACAATGTACATTTACATTTCAATAACATTTCATTTCATTTGAATTTTATTGATATTTTAATGCAAGAATAAAATAATGAAATTGAGGCCAAAATATAAAATAAACATTAAACATTTTCAAAAACAATATAAATTAGCATTACGATTTTGGGAATGAACTATATGTACTTATATGTAAGTACTTAAAAATGACATTTTTACTTAATTACCAAAAAATGGATTCAAAAGTGACGTATTTCTTCTTATTTGCTCTAAATCAACTTTCTGTTAGCATTATTGACTCTGCAAAATTAACAACTCTACAATCAGTAAAAGGTTCGTCGCTATAAATATGAAATTAACTCAATTTAGATATTTTATAGATTAAAATTTTTGGTACATAAGTGCATATGTATACCAAAAATATTAATTTGGAATGAGATTCTTTCATCAATAAAAGTTTATCATATTTACCCATTTCGTTAATTCTCACAGAATACTCTGGCAAATTAGGCGGAGTGGAAACAAATTATAGGTTTTATATCAGCAATAGGGGAGTTCAAGTATTTACATAAATTAATGAATGCTCTAGCTTAGCTACCTACATACATAAAAAACTTCTGTTGTTTATTTTTATATTTTTATTCAGAATAATCTCAACTGGGACTTTGCCCAAACATATTGCATTGTTGAAGGCTATGACTTGGTCTATTTAACAAGTCCTCATATTAATAAAATGTTGTCTGTCATGATTAGAGATAATGGTAAACTCAATACTGCATTATTAAATGAAAAAGATTAAATTGTTAAACTTATACACATATGTTAATAATAAAATTTACACATAATAACTTACGCATATTTTCAATCCTAAAGGACTCAGCGGTGATACATATTGGACTTCTGGTATTGAATCGGTATATAAGGATGATATTTATTATTGGTCCCACGTCGACGACCTGCAACCATTTGTATATGAAAACTGGGGTCAAAATCAGCCTCAAAATAACTCCGAGCAATCTTGTGTTGTAATGGACACTACAGCGGATCTTCTCCCTCATGGATTTACATGGCGAACTGAAAATTGCTTAAATGAAAAACGGTTCATTTGTATCAGTGAGTCATAATTTTACTTTAAGGAAATAAAAATAAATAACTACTAATACTATATTGTATATTTTATCAATATTATTTTATTCACTTTAATATTTATGATCATATTATATTTAGGAAATTCTTGATTTAATACACAAAATTGAATATAACGAAACTTGAAAACCTTTTCCGAGACATAAATTCTAAATTCAAATAGTAAACAGGAAAAGTCACTTTATAATATATTAATAATTGCAATTAACTTAAATTGCATTATCAATAATTTAACTGTATGATTTACAGCGCGACGAATAAAACGGATACAAAACGAGTTGACAATTTATAACAAAGGGGATTTTGTTCTATCCATTATTTATCTATTTAATATATTTATAATGAAAACCCTTCACTTATTTGAACTAGATTAAACATTTACGTATGAACTAAAATTCATTCACCTTAAATTGTACAAATTACATACAACCTTATCATAAAAAGTCATAAGTACATTATAAAAGTTTAAAGATAATTTGAGAGGACTTTCGATTTCACTGGTTCATTTCCGTTTAGCTGGCCCTTTACCCGCGAAGATATTTGAAATCCCTGACTTGAGGTCATGAAGTTCTTTGTTAAGCGTCGTGGTGGAGAGATCCGCATTGGCCCCAGACTCTCCTTGGGCTGGAGTAATTGAAAGAGATGAGAGATTCGCTAGCAGATTCTTCACATCTGCATCCACTTCCTCAGGAGTTTGACTTAAGGTGAGACGAGAAGCAAAGGAGTTCAAGAGTTCCGCTTCCACGTCTTGCCCCTTCTTTTGAAGATATTCCTGCATCATTTCAATGATCTGGTGAACTTCCCGCTTGATCTTCCCAGAATCTCCTGATTCGAATTTTCCACTCGAACTCGCCAGTAACTTAAGCTTCGATTGGGCAAGTTGAAGAGGATTTCGGCCGTTATTGTCGAGCGCCATAACATCAGTCCCTGCATTAATATTTTCAATTAACACATCCATACAAAAATTAACCAATAAGCAAATATTATTTTATAAAAGGTAAATATACAAAACGTGTAATTGACAAAATAGCGTCAATTAACCGATATAATCAATATTTAAAATAATATCTTTGGTTAATTTGATAAAAATTATTTCCTTGCAATTTTGTATTAATTACCGGCTCTGAGTAGACATGTAACGACTTGGATATGGTTTGTACAACTAGCAAGATGCAAAGGGGTATTTCCTAGAATGTCTTTCTGATAAGGATTCGCACCAGATTGGAGCAGCGATCTAATTAATAACATATCAAACATATCATATCATTGTCACACTCTAAATTGGCATTTAGTTATGTATGGTATAACGTAAAGGTACTACTATAAACTTACTTGACAATCTCCGTGTAGCCTTTGCAGGATGCCAAATGAAGCGGAGTTCTGCCGTGATCATCACCAGCATTGGGATTCACCCCACGGTGAAGAAGACGATTGAGGAATTCCAAGTTACCGGAATTTGCTGCGCTTCTCAGTCGACGTTCACCTGAAGAATAATGAATTATATGAATGAATAAAAAAAGAATACTATCATTATAAATCCCATGTTCCAAACGGTATTATTTAAGTTTATCGTTAGCAAACTATTATGCTAATTTATATACAGAATTAACTCACAATGTTCCTTCGGACCACTTGCCCAATCGTCGTAAAGTCTGGCTCTGAGGCTAGATCTTGTGAAGCATTTGAGTTTCCTTGTGATATCGCGTTGCTCGTAGGGAATCAACGCATTTGTCTCGCCTTTAATGATCATAATTGAATGTGATTAATTATATATTCTGGTATTTTCGTAATTTTCAATATTTTTGTAATGATAATGTTAATTACACAATTGATCTACTACGAGACGCGCTTCTTTCATTGTAAAGCCTTTCTCTCCTTGGAATTGGTCGGTTGACACGAAGTTGCGGAAACCAGCTGGAGGCTCCACGAATTGGCAAACCAATTTCGGAAGCTCGGGGAACTCGAACTGCATATGAGGAAATTCATTATTTGATGATAATACTTTATAATCTTCATGAATGGTCAAAGGTTCACTTAATGTCAGTAATAAATTAATAAACGTCTATATTATTATTTCCACTGTTTAATAGTAATAAAGTAAGAATTGATTATTTAATTACCTTTATTAGGGCTTTACACTGATTGACCATAGTCGGAGTTACGGGTGGTGCAGGCGGTGGACAAAATGAAGCTGAACTCATTGGAATCGGAATTGATTCCATGTTCAATACTGGCGATGCAGATTCTAAAACTAGGTATAACAGATAAAATAATATTAGTTATATAAATCGGTTTTAGATCATTGATTGTCATTTCATTGTCCATTATTATGAAAATGCTTTTTTATGAACAAATTTTACTAATGAATAAAATTAATAATTATCTAAATAAATAATTATATAATTTAGATTATATATTTAAAATATAAAATATCTTTTATTTACGCCAATCAGCATGTTTTTTATCTTCTTCAATGTTGTAATGACGGAATAGTGATTTGTCAAAGGATGACGACTCAGGAACGAAATCATCCAAATCTCGGTCCATCTCTTCCGTCTGAAAAAGATCTTCTTTCACATCCTCTTGTTCCTGCGGAGGGTCAAAGAATGACCCCGAAAACCCTGGTCCTTCGCTGCTCTCCGGCGATGTCGGCGGCGGCGGGGGTATTTTATTATCATACGAGGAATCCGACTCCGATGGGGAATTCATCATCCCGATCTCAACGTCATTTGACTCATTCCCCGTCTCAACCCCTGAGTCGATACCGTTTGTGGCCATCCTCGCCTTCACTTCTTGTCCAACATAGTGAAAGATTTTAAGAACTAATTGCGAGCTGAAATCTTCTGGACCTGAAGTAATTTTGCTAAAACTTCACAAGTTCACTTCACAAGTTCACACACTCAAACCACCATTGGAAATCGTAATAGTCTTAATAGCAAATCTAATGAAGGACTTTAGGACTTGAACGACTTTAGCTAATTGAGATTATAGTGGGCTGATTTTTGGGCCTAAGTTTGTAAAGAGATAATTAGGTTGATGACGGGCCGATACGGTGCGATAGTTTTGATAGCCTCGATGAAGTAGGAATTAAATAGGAATTAATTATTTATTCAAAGTTCAAGAGGGCCATTGAAGATTCCTGGGAACTCGTCGCACCAAATAAGCTCCCCTCCACTAACTCTATTTTAATCTTTCCCATTCATATGTCAAAACTTTCTTCCCCTTTAATTGTACAAATTACTATTAAAGATCCTGAGATAATCAGCCATAATCATTTTATATAAGTACTTGTTGATCTTCATTGCCAATTAAAATATTTGACAGATGGTGATTTACTTAATTGGTATTTTAATTATTTAAAGCGAGGAGAGCGACAGGTGGGTTAATTTGCCTCTGGCTCAAATTCCTTCCTTATTGTTTGTGAAATAAAGTGAGATTTGGAAGATGAGTTTGGCCAAATCGCTTCTTCCGGCTCTTATTTTGATCATGGGGCTGGGCGGGGGAGTTTTGAGTCTTTACGAAGACGCTCCTGGAATCGCGATGGATTACAAAGTTCACGTGGACGCTGGGAAAGAAGACTGTTACTTTCAATATGTTCATCCTGGAGCGACGATTTACGTCTCGTTTCAAGTACTGAAGGGCGGTGATGGACAAGCGGGATTTGCAGTTAGGAATCCCGCCGGGACAATTGTTCTTCCCTATGCTTGGAAATCTAATGCGGAATGGCAGGAGCAATCAGCAGCCGGGGGTTACTACGCCGTATGTGTGGATAATCAATTCTCAAGATTTGCAGCGAAACTCGTCAATCTCTACATTACCACTTTTAGGTAATTAACTCCTGAAATCCAATTAAATATTAGAAATTCTTTATATTAGAAATTCTGCAATAATTAATTTATTGTAAATATTATGAATTTTAATTAGTTTTTAAGTTATGCTAAATACTACATAATTTAAAATTTATTATTTAAAGGTACGATGAATGGGAAAAATACACCAAGGAACTTGAATCAATGGACATTCACGTTACAAACTTCACGACAATGATTTCAGGTTAATTTTATTCACTGAAAGACATATCGATCTTTTTATAAGAATTATTTTTATTTAAGAGTTAAATAAGATTTTAGAAGATTCTTAAATATTCATAAAGTCAGTTTTGCTAATTAGGTAGTGTGTTAATAATATAAATTAATATTTACTAATTTGTTTGGGATTTAATAGGAGTTGACCAAAGGATCGGCGAAGTTCTTCAATATCTCCATCACTCAAGGGCCAGGGAAGCGAGGGATTATTCACTTTTGGAAGACAACAATGCTTATGTTTCCTTTTGGTCCCTTCTTCAATGTTTCATCATCATTGTCACTTCCTCGTGTCAAGTTTACTTTGTGAGGAAATTGTTCGATACTCAAGGAGGGGGGAAAGTGAGGGCTTAAACAAACGGGTTTCAAATCATTTGACATTTCAACATTTCATTCACACATTTTAGATTTTGACATTTGACTTTGGGTAATATTTTAAATGATAAAGGGTATTCATCAATGCCAATGATAATTACTTAATTTTAAAATTTAAACATTCCAATGAATCTCACAAAATAGGATAAATAATCTTTTACTTATCATTGACTAATTATTCGCTGGTGCTCTTTATATAAACATGTATTTATCAAACTTTATGCAATGTTCTTCCAATTGTGCAATCAATTTGTCTTAAAATTTTAAACTTGTTATTTTTATATAATTTTAATAAAGATCAAATATAGGAAAATTTTGTAATTAAAGAGAAATTGTCTTTAAAATTGTTAGAATTGTTAATCAATAAAGAAAGAAAGAAAGAAACTGGTTATATTATATTTGCTAAATAATCCATACTTTGGGTATAATTGATGATAGAAAATTAAAATGAAAAATTTTATTGTTAATTGTTTAAATCTTTAAATGCTTAAACCAGTTATGGATAGCCATACATATTCTTATTATTAAGGTTTACGTTAAGGATCATATTAAATATTTACTATGTATGCAATATATAGCATAACTTATTATTCTATTTATCATTTAAAAAGTGTTACTGAATATTTCATAGTTTAATTTTATACCGATAGAAATTATCAGCAATTCAACTTAAACTTAAGTTGTGGCATTTGTTGGCTGTCCAACTGGAAGTCGAATTTTATTTTCTCTCCATTGTAGAATCCTTGCAATTCAGTTATGATACTCTTCTTGCTACATTTGGCTGTTGCAGGACCCTGAGAATCATATTCCAAATATTAATACAATAAAAATTTAAATTATGTCAATTATTTAAATCTTATAAAAATGCTTTACATCAAGTTGAAAAAGAATTTTGTGCCAAGTTTTCGGCATGATAAAAATGGGTTTTTCAAAGTTAATCCAAAATGTTTCCCTTTTCTTGACGTCCTTAACGCTCAATTTAATTGAAGCGAGCTTTTCAGTTTTCAAAGTCCCCACTTCACGAATGACATCGAGAAAAACAACATAATTCCCAACCTCTTTATCAAAAGGTCCAAAGAATCCACAACCAAGTAAGAACAAAGGGCAGCTTGTTTTAAATCTACAAAGAGCGTTTTTTTAAATAATCATCGATGTATCCTTTTTAAAACCGAAGAAAAACCAATCAAAATCTTACGAATTTCCATGAAAAATCCCACTGTAGTTTCCAGATGCATCGTAGGTTTTTGCAAGATTAGAGAGTTCTGTGGCTTTTCCAGCTTTTGCCAATTTTTTCATTGAATCCAATTTTTTGAGATCGTCATTCGGGTCGTGAATTTTGCCTCGAGTAACGACAAATTCAAAATCATCGGACTTCTTTCCACAATATTCTTTCGCGTTAATATCCCTCATGTTTTTGTTCTACTAAATTATTGAATAATTGGCCATAGATTATTTACAATTAGTCTTCCAATAAAATTAAACTGAAATTCTTAAAATAGTATAAAATAATACAATAAAAGATAAACTAAATACTAGAATCATAACAAGTGCCATTTGCCATTTTATATAACAAATAAATGTCTAACCTGTTTTGGAGTCAAGCTATTAGCTTTTGATGTATTTGAATTTTAATTTAATTCGTAACTTTAAATGCGTCGTATCCGTCATAAAATTATGAAAGATTAAAGGTAGAGTCAAATGGAAATAAAGTTTGAATTATTTTTAGAGCAATTTTTAGAGCGAGCATAAGAGAACAAAGGGAGTTGTAGGTCTAAGGCTGATAAGGAAATTTATCTCGTGGCGTGGGAAAGAAAAAAACAGTGATGGTGATGATGGAGAACTAGGGGAGGAAGTTGCCAATATTTATCGCTAAATCGACATAAAATTTAAAGCTTCATTTAACCTTCTAAAGATATGCATATCTAAATGTCCTTACAACTAAATTAAAATCTTTCATCTCTCAACGTCAGCAATTCAGCGACTTTGTTTTCAGAAACTTTAAACTGCATCCACAGCTTTTTACGAGAGTTAAAAATGCGAACCTGAACTTTCATAGCCCCTTTTCTGGCTATTATGTTTCGTTTACATTACATAATGGAAAATTCCAATAACGGCTCTCTAATAATTATAACCTTTCTCATATCTTATATAACATGAATTCAATTATTATCCTTACTTGGTTATATGATTATATGAATGTAATATATGTATTATTTCATTATTAAAGTGAAAGTAAACAAAAAAGTGTAAAAAGTAGTTTGACATTTATCATAACTTATTTATAGCTCTAATAATTAATAAAGATAACATATTTAAAATATCATAAACGGACTAAACGATCAATGCGTTGCTTTAAATTATAATTTTTGTATTTTATTTTTAACATATGAATTATTACGATTCTTTACTTATTAAAGAATAATGTCAAAATCAAATTAATTAAGAAATAATTCGTTAATTTTGAATATTTTTGATAAAATTTAAAGTAATATATTTGTTCCTTTTATATATTAAATAAATATTTTGATGTTTATAAAACATTATATTTTTATGTTATTTATCATTTTAAAATTAAAAATAATACTTGTGAAATAAGTAACAATTTGATATTTGGCAAGTAATCTTTAAAAGATTAAAATTGTTATCATTTTTACGTTTATTATTCTTATTTAGAAATATATAAATTGATAAACAAAACAATGTACAAATCTTTGCAAGATATGAATAAATTGTAGAAAAAATTTATGAAATCATCGATTGTATTGAAGAAATAATTTCAGGATTCCCATTTCAATCAAAATCAAAATAACAATAATTAACATTTACTTACACATTATATAAAGTACTATAAATTATTAATCGATAAAATTAATGAATTTATTTATTAATTTTGTCCAAAGCTCAATTCAACATATCTTATTTATTAGTTTATATGGAAAATGCAATTCAACTTCAATATTCTTGATTTTTAATACTTTTATTTGCCAGTTGGTTGGGACTGTGGTAGGTAGTTTTATGAAAGATTTATAAATATAAAATATAGATATATATACTAGACATAAAAATATACTTTTATACCATTATATTTGTAGATGTATCATTTACATACTTAGGTATATGCAATTTATGTAGGTTTTCAATATCATTTGATCCATTCTGAAGTTTTTTTCCAAATATTATAACATTTACATTTACACCAAGAGTATATTTTATCTTATAAACACATGGGAAAAGAATGGAAATAAAGATATTATGAATTTTCTTTGTGTCACATTCATTCGTTCCATGGTCTTATCACTTGTTTGTAAAATTCTCTGTGATCACAAGCGAAAAGGGCAAATAGGGTCGAAAACCTTAGATGTAAAAAAACAAATCTTTACGGTTTTCACTCTTATGTGGGAACAAACATTGGGATAATAGAAAAATGTCTGTATTTGCTGAAACATTTTCATTCATTCTGCAGGCGAACAAAGACGAAATGACATTTAAGTTTTTCATTCTTCACTCAACACATTTCATAAAATATTCTCACTTTATATTTTTAAATAACTTAACAATTTTACATTAATATAAAAATATTTCAATTGCTTTCAATATATACTTAATATCTACATAATATATTTTATACATAAAATGAAAAAAAACTCTCGACTTGTTTTACGATTCACGCCGTCATATCCCTAAATATACGATGAACCTAACCGCAACGTATGTGAAACAGATACTGATTACGAGTATGTTAAATAAGACATTAGGAACTCTTCGTTAAATTTCGAACATTAAGTTGAGAAGGAAATGGGAAGGGAATGATAAGTGAAGGATTTGAAAATAATCGATATCGGTCAGGTGGTTTCCTTCTTAGCCTCGTCCTCGTCCGACTCCGGAGAGCGAGAAAGTAAAAGTGAGTCGAAGAATGATATGAAATTCACCATTAGGATTTTCCTCTCCATCCTCCTCTTTTTCCTCTTCCTCTCCTACATCACTTTCCTCCATCGACACTTTTTCAACGAAGATCCTCCAACTCGTCCACCACCACTTAAAATATCCTTTGAAGAAAGTAAATTCCTCGCCAAGCTCGCCAACACAGAACCCGAATCTCAGGATGAGCTCAACACCAGTGAAGATTTATTTGTGCCGATCGATTGGTCGGCGTTCTATCTCAATGTTCAGGGGGAAAAAGAGGATAAGGTAAATTCACAATTTGTCATTTATTATTCATACCTATATGCTATATTATATGTTTTCATATTAAATTATTAAACTTTTAAAAATGGATACTGTTTAAATAAAATATTTTATTTTATCTATACTATTACCTATTCATAAATATATGACTAATTTATATGAGTAATTTATAATGTAAGATTAGAGTTGATTCAACATTAGAAAAATTGGAATTATTAATTTTATTAATAATGTGTTTTTGTTTTATTCATTTTTAGGTGAAGAGAATTTTACTATATTCGGGATTCAGATGGTGGCCACAAGAAAAAAATTATTTCAACCAGATTCTCCAATGCCCTGTTGGAGAATCCGAAGTCAAATGTAGCTTTACGGAGGATCGATTGGAAGTGGAAAGTCAAACCATCGATGCAATTGTTCATAAAGCAAAACTCCGATTTATTAAAGGAGACACAGCGTATATCAAGAGACTTAAAAAAATATATTACATTCTTGAATCTCCCCATTCGGCGAGATTAAAATTAGAAGATGAAAATGAATTCTTAGCATCCTACTGGCGCCCTGCAGATTTCCACACTCCTTATGGAAAATGGAAATATTTTGATACAAATGTTACTTCAAAAACACAAGGTAAGTATTCGGATATAATACATATTTATAATCATAAATATTACATTATACTTAAAGTTATTGCTGATAGCAATTAAAAAAAGCCAAAATAGCATTTATGTAGGTATTATTGCGGGATTTTTAAATTGTTGTTTATTTAACATAAATATTTATATTTTTAGATGTCAATTATGCAAAGGGGAAAAGCAAGCTAGGAGTGATGCTCGTGTCAAATTGCAACTCTCACAATTCCAGAATCAATTACATCAATGAATTGAGAAAATATATCAATATTGATGTTTTCGGTCTTTGTGGTTTGCCCTGCCCTTCTTCAAAGAGAGAAACATGTTTGGAGGCTTTGGGTTCAATGTACAAATTTTACTTTGCTTTTGAAAATTCCAATTGTCGGGATTACATTACGGAGAAGTTTTTCATCAACGGGCTGGAGAACAACATGATTCCTGTCGTGATGGGAGCAGATCCTGGCGATTACAAAGCAGCCGCACCCGCCAATTCTTATATTCACGTCGAAGATTTCGACTCGCCGCGGGAACTGGCCGAGTATTTAAAACTCTTGGACCACGACGAAGATGTTTACAATGAGTATTTTAAATGGAAAGGAACCGGGACTTTTGTAAGTGTGGATTTCTTTTGTGATTTGTGCATTATGCTCCATTTGGGAGATTCGGTCAAAGTGACGGCGAGAAGAACAAAAGGTAAAATCTTTGACTGGGCAAGTTGGAATTCTCGACTTTGTTTAAAACCAAAACATTGGTATTGGAAAAGAAATTAATTTTTTGAAAAATTGCCATCGGAATTAATCTCCAATTTGGTTGTTCAAGTTGGTTAAATTATATTAAATCTAAACATTATAAAATTAATTATTAAACGTAGTTATGTAAACAATGTACCGTTCAAAGTAACTAACTATGCAATTAACCAATCAATGAATAAAATTCATGCTGTCATTTCCTTTTACTTTATTTACCTTATACAATTAACGATAAAATTAATGATTAATAAATAGAATAATTAATGTGTCTAACCTAACTTAACCTAATAGCCATGACATCTATTAGTGTGAGAAAGGAGGTCCCGAGTTTGTCGCTAGATAAAAGTTCCCATGTTTTCTTAAAAAAATTAATGGGATTAGATGTTTTAATTCTTCAATAACAATGATAATAATATCATTTTTAAACATGGCGCAGTTTACTTACTTGCAATCATTATGATACCCCATGTGATTCCAAATATTATGAATACAATTTCCGTTGTTGTAATCATTTTCATCTTTACATTGGTAGGCTAAAAATTTATTCGGATAACTCATTGACTCGCAAAAAAAAGTAAGATCTAATCCGCAACCAGGTTGAGATCTATGACCATTTGGGAAGTAATTAATGTGTCCATCTTCTGAACAAAGTCCCAATGGCACCAAACTATGCCCACCAGTATTAATTAGATATACACATAGAGCATCTGTTTTATCAAGTTTCCAATCCGTATGAACAAACCAAAACAATGGACCAGCAGGATCCAAACCTAAAATTTTAAAAATTATCATTTATAATAAGTACCTAGGTATACATATTAAAATATGGTGTATTACGAATTAAAATTAAATTACCACAAATTGACCCAATTTCTGCAGCCCAATTTGTATGATATTTTAACCACCATCCCGCGAATCCGAAAACCTGTTCAAAATTACTATAAAAATATGATACTTGACATTTTTTGTAATATTCTTATTTAATCAATATGTATTGAATGTTCACATGAGCTCCAAGTGAATGGCCAATGCAATGGACTTTATGAGGATCGAGATTTCCCCATAACATAAGCCACTGAAGCAGCAATCCATTCTCCAACAGGACTAAATAAATGTAAGCGAAATTTAATATCCAGAAATTTAAATTATTGCAAATAGAACAAGAATGCATTATTGTAAAAAAAGACTTACTCGCAGTTCAGGTATGCATTGTCGTACCAAGGACCTATTAGCATTTTACAAACGTATTATAAATTCGTTAAATTTTATTATCATATTTACATAAGAATGTTATTAATATATTGATTATTGATTAAATACTCTTTAGTAATATGTTTTCATTTAAACTTTACACTCACCTTCAGCAAAAATAGACCAATCAACAAGTATAACAAAATAGACATCGCCTCTTTCACACAATTCTAAAATAAGCAATAAATTGAAATTGAAAATTGAGATTGAATTCCTCTTTTAATTGTCAATGAAGAAAATATTATAGGTGTACGAAGACAATAAATATCAACAATCGCTTAAAAAACAACTAAAAAGATAATCAAACTCATTTTCAATGAAAAAATGTATTGCGGGCATTATGAGAATTTAATTTTTACTTGACGCTAAATAAGAACCGCCCAAAGAAATGAAGGGTTCATT
The DNA here is from genome assembly GCA_034687125.1 of Neelides folsomi. Lineage (NCBI taxonomy): Eukaryota > Metazoa > Arthropoda > Collembola > Neelipleona > Neelidae > Neelides > Neelides folsomi. The sequence continues at coordinate 59,120 of JAQGBZ010000046.1, forward strand.
TTATCATTTTATATAAATTCTAATTTTAATAAGAAATTAGGGTGTTCGTTTCTGGAAAATAAAAGGTAAAAACGTAAACGGCTAATTTAATTCAAATGAAATTTAATAAAAATTTGTAGATATTTTTAATTATTTTACTCAAGTCATTTTTAGATTTGTGATCAGAATAAATAATGACATAAGCCATATTTAAAATATATACCAAAATCGTGATCAAAAACATGAAAACATCGTAATTAGAAATTAATAACATTTATAGCCTGAGTATTTTATAAAAGAAAGTGTAAAATCAAAATACAAAAATCAACCCCATGTTTTCTATGTAAATCTATACTTGTGCTCTTCTATAGTATGTAGTATTGAGCTATGTTATAACTTTACTTTTTATCTCCCACTATCATTCTGATTTAACATAGCCACAGTTAATGTCTATATTACTCTTATTAATTGTAATTAAATTATTTATATTACTTTTATATTATAAAAATGAATTAATATATTTCTTTTTCTTATCATAAATAAATTATTTAAATAACTTTATTTTAATTATAATACTTAATATAAGTAAATTAATTATTTGAATTTTTTCATCATAACTTCATAAAAGCTTAAAAAGATTATTCTCAAACGAAAAGTGTAAAAATTAAATATTTGTATTTAAAGTTAAATATTTTGTTATAATATGATAATAATTCAATATAAATCGTTTTACTTTTTTTAATGTCTTGATAAGTGGGATCGAAAGCACTTCCAGTAAATCCATGAGTCACCATTGTAACTCCATGATTTCCATTCATTCCTGATTTAATATATGACTCATAATCTCCGAGGAAAATTTCATGTATCATATCGCCTCTGTTTAAAAAATGCATTTATAAAAAAGATAAAGATGTTAATTTACCAAATTACCAAATAGATTAATAATCTAACAACAAAATTGAAATACATATTAATATTGACATATTAATTAAATTTAAAAAATAATTCATTATTTTTTAACTGGAGATATTTTTTAAGAATTTTGAACATCTTTTATTACTTGCACTTATGTAATAAAAACCGAGGGCCTCCGTTCATTGAAGAGTCTTTGCTCTCTTTGCTATATTGAAGCAAATTGTTTTTAGGCCCCCCTTCAAGGTATGCTTTAGAAACGTCTCCTTTATCGTCTTCCCACCAAATATAATTCAATTCTTTTTTACTTTTATTTACTGCTACCAAACTTTGTAATTGTTCACTTCTATCTTGTCTTAAAAATTTGTCAAATTGACCTTCAACATAAAAAAATAATGAAAATAAACTTAAAATAAAAATCGCTTTCATTTTATTATAGAACTTTAAATTAATTCAATAAATAAGATTAAAAGTTAATTGAAAGTTAATATTTAATACAATCCATCTAGCTTTTATATGAATTTCATTCAATGTCATACAATTGTCATTCGGTGTCTTAAGGTTAAAATTTGATTGCATTATTACATATTTTACCATTTTGTTATTGCATAAACTGATAAATTTCAACCAAATTTCGCAAATTGAATAATATTTTTAACAATTATTGCGTTTAAAATATATTAGATAAAACTGATTGATTGCTTACAACTTTTAAAGGTGAAAGGGAATCTATAGAATAAATCAAGTTTATCAAACAATATTCAAGTTTATCAATTGATTTGAAGGGTATTTGATTATTTGTTTAAAATTATAAATAATATACTATAGTGACTTACAATTAAGAGTACAGTTATTTTCGTTGGGGGTTGAAAAAGAATTTCCATGATCTAGTATTGAATATAATTTTAAATTCTCGTTTTTCCCCTGTTTACATATTTTCTTTATCGCCTTCTATGTTACTGTCGTCACTCTCATCACCATCACTTGAGTCTCCAGTTGAGATATTAATAATAATTGGCTCTAATTGGTCCAATATATTGTCACGTTGACAATACTTTTGTTCTTTCTTTAGACAATGGCGAATTGCATTTTTCCAATTGTCGCTTGTCACCAGTTCACATGCTTCCTTAAAGAGTCTGGTCACTTCTGGTATCGTTTGTAGCTTGTTGTTTATTGAAACATGACGTTTGACCTGAGCCCAGATTAGTTCGATGGGGTTAAAGATGCAGTGATACGGCGGTCAGCGTAACACTTTTTGTCAGAAATTCTGTGCCATTTGATCCAATTCGTATCAAAGTTGTTCTTTATTGATCTTAATGATTTTATAAAGCTCGGCTTTGTAAAGATTTTCAGCGTATTCAATCCCCTTATCATCAAGCCATTTTTTCATTTCTCCGACACGTGAGTTTGATGTTGGTGTTTTATCTATTCTGTAAAAAATTTAAATATTTATAAACTATGTATATTCTCTTAGTTGATTAATTAATTTATTTATTAATAGTATTAGTATTATATAGTATTAGTATTATATTAGTATTATAATATTATATTAGTATTATTAATAGTATTAATAGTATTAATTAATTTATAACAATATTTTAATTACCTTTGTGAATGATATTTTGCATTGTCCATAATAATTACTCCAGGTTCAGGAAATGAGGGTAAAAATTGAATTCTTTGAACTTTATCGAGTTCATCTCTTGATGATAATCTTCAAATCCATTTTTGGATTTAAAAATATCTAGGTTATTTGGTAGAAACCCATCTTCTGATCCAGCATGAGTGACAATGATTCGTTGTCCTTTACCCAATTTAGATTTGTGGATTGAACTCATTTCCCCGTCCGCCCAAACGTAATAAAACTGATGATTTGCATTGCACCAAGTTTCTTCCAAAAAGTAAAATTTTGACCCAAGTGAGTCGTATTGGCCCTAATAAATAAATATAAATAATTAAATTTAGATAAACTCTTATGTATACATATTTATTTATTTTAATTATTATATAATTATTTTATGTAATTATTTACCTTAAATATTCTGCTCTTTTTATAACAATATAGTTTTGTTCCATGAGTCGTTTATACCTAAGTCCCAGGCCTTTTATTATTTGGTAAAACGAATCAATCGAACGCTTTCTTTGCCCAAATTCAGGAATTAATTTCTTGGTTTTATCAAAAATATATTTACATGTGGGAAATTCACCTATATTAAATTAATAGCCATGGTAAAGAATTTAACAAATATAAATTTATTATATAAATACGTTATTTTTGCATTAATCTACCTGTAGCAATTTTGTCATAAATAATGTTCCGAATGATATTGCAATCAAAATTATCGATTTGGGTTGATGGTGGCCTTCTTTCGCGAGTCAATGGCTTTTGGTAAATCGGTTGGTTTTGCTCTCTTCGGCTTTTAAATTTTTTCGGATGCTTTGATTGTTGATTCGGATAGTCCTGTTACTTCGGAGACAAGTTTGCCAAGTTAAAATTAATTTTTTTAAGATGAATGCTATATATAATTTAATTTGTTAAATAAATGATATAATTTTAAGTTATTTACATTTGGAGAATTTTTCTTGAAAGTGAAGTACAGATTATCTTTGGCGTTTTTATAATAATTATATATATGGTTAATTAATTTTTGACTTCTGATATCACAAGTATTTTGCCTAATATTAAGTTCCCCATTTATACTATTCATTGTAGGAGAGACTATGTTTTAAAGCTTAAATTATTTATTAAAGCTAGCAATTAAAGCCAATATTAACAGGGTTAGTTTTATGAAATGAGAAAACAAAAGAACGAGTATACGCGGTTCATTTATTTGATTTAAATTCCATCCTTAATCTCATTGGCTATTTTGGTCAGGTGGGTAATGTGGGTGGAAGTGATGAGGAGATTGGGATCACGTGTAATTATCCTTAAATTTTTAAAATAGCTGTACTCTTAATTGCAAGTAACTATATATGATATGATATATATATGCATTTTGTCTCCGTGAAAGTTATTTATAATTAAATTACATTTATTATCAAAGATCAATTTTATTCATTAAATTCATTATGCATTATTGAATGAAGGAATATGTATTAAGTGAATATCAATAGAAACAATATTGAAATACGGCATTTAATTTAATTATACATTAAAGCATACAAGTCTTATAAATCCATAATCTTAATACCTATGTAATAATTATTGTAACGTGCTTAAAAAAGTTATTTTGTGGGAAATTTAAGTTTTGCAACGAAATCTTGGGAGACCAATTGTTCTCGGTTGAATGTCTGTTGAACTTTATTTGCCATTTCATAGAATTCGTTGGCATCCTTTTAAGCAAAAATGAATAATCAAATTATTGTTATTTCTTTTTAAGTATAAATACACACGCAAATAAAATAGTATAATTTGAAACTTACCTGAATATCATTGAGAGGTTGCAAAAGCGGAGACTCAGTAGGCATAAATTGACTCAAATGAGCATCTTTGGGAATTCTGTATTTTTTCCGATCTTGCATGAAAATGCGAATTCCTTCTTCGTTCAAATCCTCAATCAAATTGGCACTCGGAGCATATTCAATGTCTTGTTCCAACATTTCAAGCTTTTTGGCAATTTCTTTTTCTTTTTCTCTGGCCATTGCTTTTTTCTTCGCTTGTTTTATGACTTTTTTAATGGTCACCATTTCCTTGATATCGTCCATGATTTCTCCTTCACCTCCAAACTCCTCATAGTCGTTTTCATTCATTTCAATCTCTCCAAATTGATCTTCAAATGCTTGGATTTCCTCATTCAGGGTCATTTCCTTCTCGTCCTCGTTATTTTCCTCTTTCCTTTCCCAAATTTGACTTTCTTTTTCTTCCACATTTGGAGGTTGTTTGATGTCCAAAACAAGTTTACCAATTTTCTCCATTGCTTCTTCATGTTCTTTCAATTTCTTCTCATCGTCTGTATCTCTAATTGCATCCCATTCAGCTACAATAAATAAATATAAATAAACAAATTCACAAAATTTTAAAGTTTTTAAAGTTTTTTTAAAGTTGAATAAAAAACAATTAATTGATTACCTTCAATATCTTTAAATTTCATATCGAGTAAATCGGACTTTTTGTGAAGATTCCCATTGACCAATTGATAAGAATCTCTCTTGTCATCAAACTTAATTCTTGTAATCGACCCAGAATTTCTATGGCGCATGAAATAATCTTCATAGTCGGTTGCAAAAGGTTCAACGGGAGTGATCGACGGTTGAGGAACTTTGGGAACTCTTCCTCCTTCTGCTTCAATTTTTATCCTCATCAGTTCCAATCTTCTTATGAGCTGATTCACCCTTAAATTACACAAATTAATCAAAGTTTATATTTTAATTATTTTTAAATCCAAAAGTAATCCTTGGCTAAATATTTTAAATTTTTGGTTAATTGACATATATTTAATTTTAATAATTTGGTTTGTACTTGAAAAACGGATGATCTTTGATTTGAGCGAGTGTTCCAGGGTCTCCTGGAACTTTCCTAGTAATTACTTGTTCACGAACACGTTTTTCTTCCGCAACTGCTCGGGCTCTCAACTTCTTTGTTTCCTTTTCAATGTCTCCTTGATAAAGACGCCTGGCGAGGGTTTTCATGTAACGTCGCTCGCTTACGTGACTATATCTTGATCCCATGATGCGGTCTAAATTTGAATTAACCCCGCCGGATTTAGTCCTAAACTCAAGCAATTATTTTAATTAACCCTAATAACTCATTATACATTATAAATAGATTTAATTATAATAATTAAAAAAAACTTTATCAATTTTGTTAAAATTTCATAAATATATGATATAATTAATTTGTTAAATGTAATTTAAAGTATTAATAATTTAATTATTAATTGTACAGATGAGGCGGATCATTCAAATCATGATCGTAGTAAGCTTGCAGTGGAGCTCCAATTTCCTCTCTGTGAGCAAATCCCTCTGCTTCTTCTTTGAGAAACGATTTGAGTTTCCCAGACCATGGCGATCTTTGGTTTCCGAATCTCAACACGACTTTCCTCTCTGGTTCCCAATCTTTCATGTGTTCGAACCGTTGTTGGAATTCTGGGAGGGTTTGAAGAAGTCGCTGTTCTTTTTCGAGACTCATTCGCTGCTTCCGCTCCATCACAACGCTAGCGTTCACCTTAGGGAAATTCGGCATCTCGTTCTTGGTTCCACAATCTTAATTTTTTACTTTTAAGAATTTTATTATGAACTGTGTAAGAGCCAAATTAATATTAGACGCTAATTGAAGAAACGTCGACTTTATTTCAGTTACAAAAAAAGAACAAAAAGCTTATATTTTATGGTTAAATCTAAAATAAATGATAAAACTTGACAAAATCGATCAACTTAACATAACATTATGAGTTAGGTCCCATGGTGAAATTAAATTACAGTTTTTTATAGATAAAAGTGTCTTTTGAAATGTAAAGCTGGATAAATGAGGATTTGTATGATTTTCAATAGTACCATTATTATTCATATTTTTATAAATTTTAACTTTTATCATTTTAAAATTTGAAATATCTTATTAAATTAAGATATTTATTATAATTAATAGAATAGCTAATTAAATATAACAATGTTAGTTTAAAACTAATTTTACATGCAACATAATTTATATTAGGACTTAGGATTATTAATTAATAAATGTTGCGTACATCATGTATGAAGTTTAAGTTCCTATTAAACTACTAATTTTTATTTCTAATGCCTATTACAATGTATTACAAAATTTTGTATAATTTTAGTAAGCACTGTTTAAATATTTTTAAAATTGTTTTGTTTTTTTGGAAAAATTAAACCTTGTGGTGAGAATTAACGTGAAAGACACATTTGGTCAGCAATCCTTCTAACCTTGCATTTCATCCTTCTTTTCTTTCTTGTGCCAAATCCAGCAATTGAAGCTTCAGCTCTCGGTCCATCTCTGTTGTCCGGAATACATTTGGCATAAAGACTCTCAGCAGTGAAGCCAACGATCATTGAGGCATTTGGGTTGTGGGGATTTCTGCAAAATTGCGATGTTTCTCCGAGGGCGACACATGCCTGATGGGGCAACCCATTTTTGTCAATCACTTCCAGCGGAACTTGAACTTCTTCTTCCTTCTTCTCAATGCAAATCGTATCCTCACAAACAATCCGCGTCTCGCTCTCATTTGATTTAATGTTGAGCCATTGACCTTCGGCGCAATAGCCCTGCAATAAACAAGTGAAAAAACATTTGTTTATTTAACACTCAATTCCTTTCAATTTCATATCAAATAAAAATGCCTTTCTTGAGAAATGACGTTGTGTAAAAATGGAGTTATGCTCCTTAGCACCTCGAGATCACGTTTTTATGCATTTAAATGTTAATTTTATTATTACTGGCTTTCCTTTCGCGAACGTCAAACAACTGTTGTTTGGTCAAATGCCATTTTTCAGTTTATAAAAATCCAATATTTCCCACATTTTACTTTTGGGTAGTTATGAGGGAATTAAATGGAATAAATTAATTTTTGGATTTTTTTAAAGAATTTTATTATTTGTACAAATAGATATTTTAAATTTAATTAAGGAACTGCTTATAAGTAGGTAGGAATTAATTAAATTGATTGTTTAGATTAAATGTCAACGCATTGTCTTTATTGTTTTCCTTAATACGGCTGTGAATAAATTAATGCCAAGTTTTTTTGATTGGGAAATTAATGGGCCTGTATTGTCACTGTCACTTCCTTTCGTGACTAAGGAACATTTAAATGATCACATCTTCCAATTATGCCCATTAGGGAAACATCTTGTCTTAATATTTATTTTATTATCTTGCCACCTTTAATATCCCAATAATTCGCTAATTGAGACAACAAATTGTAATAATAAAACAATAAAATGTTTAAATACAAAAAATTAAAAATTTATCCTGGCAATATTTAATCACATTGAAATAGCAGTGGATAAAAATAGAAAAAATGCAATGTGCAAGCTAGCCTTGTATTATTCATCTGCATATCTGTATAAAATACCACAAAAGCCAAATAGGGAACATTTTGTAGAAAATAATGTATTCTAAGTAAAATTAAAATAATTAAGTAAAGACATGGAAAGTTATTGGTAAATGGCTTTGAAAAGGCTTTGTATAGCGGCGATGAAAAAAACGCAAGTGGGAAGAAAGAATTAAAAAGAATTGAACTTGTTGTGGAATCACTTCAACTTTGAACAACTCCTTCATTTCCCCACCGTCTGACAATAAATTAAGACGAGGTTGACAAGCGACAAGGATCTTGGAAAGTCTCATTTTACGCCGTAGGTTGCTAATCTGACCAAGTCGCCTATTTGTAAATCTCTTTGTTCCTTTGAAATCTTCAGACTGACTGGACATTGGGGAAGTTTTAATGCCACCACGCCATCTCCTTCTTTTCATCATTCCTCGATATTTATGTTCGGACACACAGACAGACAGATCAACACAGGTTCATGTTAAAGTCTATTTATGCAAATGAGAGAGAATTTTTAGAGTTAGAACCTAATTTAATGAGATCTTCTTCCATTTACACTTTTATAAAATTCTAAATTGGTTTTTCTTTGTTTTCTATGTATAAGTTAAAATACATACTCTACGTTTCTTTGTTGTTATCTATAGTAAAAAATCTTTAATGCTCCTTTGAAAGGAGTAAAAGATTTTAGCTGCATGGATTTGCAGAATCAAAGTTTTACTTTATCGGAGTCGTCAAAAGACATTAAAAGACCATTATGATTTTCGATTTACCTGTAATCTAATCTTATTAATTTTTATTAATTTAAAGAGTTTAATTAAATAATATAATCACTTTGAATAATTAAGATAAATTGTTCTGCTACCGACTTAACGAATTTATTGTGATGTAATAATATGTAGAAGATATATGCATGAATGAATATAATACTTAACACTATACATAACACCTTACTTTCAATAAGGACAAAGAGAAAGACACCTTTATGCTTTTATTTTTTTGCCTATTTTTGCTAATCATAAAACAAGTTAAATTATACAACTTATTTTACGACTAATGATTATTGATGAACTTTCATTAGTTCAATTGAATTTGCTCTATGAGTCAATGACAATTGAAGGATTTCATCTTAGGATTTTATCTTATTGATAGAGTCTACTATACTTATGTACAAGGTGGGTCCGAGTTAACCCTTATTTTTTAAAAAATCTTAAAGAACTTTTTTAATTTTCATTCGAATTTTCTGACAAATGGTAATTATATTCTCTATACATCATTAAATAAGTACAATTATCTCATTTTGAGACTTGAGCCCCATTGGCTTCAATACAGCGCTCCAACCGACCAACAACTGCTTCACAAGCCCTTTTGCACATAGCAACGGGCATTTCTCTGAACGCTTCGACAATTCCAGCTTTGAGCTGAATAGTGGTTGATGGATTTTGGGCGTAGACTTTATTTTTAATATATCCCCAAAAAAAGAAACCAAGGGGGTAAGGTCGGGAGATCGCGGTGGCCAAGATAGAGGTCCACCTCTGCCAATCCATTGGTTCCCAAAGTTATGATTCATTTAAAAAATTAGGGTTAACTCGGGCCCACCTTGTATAATAGATGCTAATGCTTTTTTAATAAATATGTAAGGTATACCCATACCCAAGGCATGCTTAAAGATTTAAAATATGCTTAAAAACATAGATTCTGGAAATCTAACAATAAGTCAATAAAAACGTGGGTTTTTAGTTTTGTAGTAAAAAGATTGAATTATTTTACTTACCTGTTCAAAAATAAAATAGCAATTTTCTCCCTTTTGGTCAAGAACGAGTTGACGAAGATGGCCATCAAAATCGCACTCGCATTGCCCAAAAGGAGAACCCCCGTTTTCCTTCATAAAGAATTTCATGTTAGAACTGCAAGGGCCTTTCTCTCCAGTTTCATAACATTTCCCTGTCGAGAGGTCAAAGCGATACTGACAGAGTTGGGAGTCTCGAACATGTGGACACAATGCCCTAATTGAGGAAACAATACCTGATTAATAATTTTCGATTGTTAACTTGTGCACGTGGCAGAATGACAATATCACAACAGAAAAAAACGAAATGTGACCATAATTAATAATTTGGTTTGAATAAATATTTAAAAAATGTAAATTATGTATGAGAGATCTCACTTTAGCATGTCATATGATGCTTTGGTCATTGGCCCCAAATCATCTTCATTGCACATTGTTGTATTGATAAAAGTAGGGGCTAGGACAAGATAGGCGATGATTGCCAAGAGGAAAATAATAAAAACATAAAGAGAACACCGAGATGTTGATTTTCGACGAATCCCACGATGTGTATTAAATCGCTTCCGATACACTTCCTCATCTCCAACACTCTCGTTTTCAACAGTAAAATAATCAATTTCCTTCCCCGCCATTTTTTAAACTAATTTTGTAACAAATGTTCAACTTTCCACTTTTGAGTCAAAATTCAAACTAAATTATATTCTATTCTAATTCAATTCTAAAACTATTCCAAGACTATAATAAAAACTATCAAAAAGCTTATTTAATCCAAATTAAAATAAGGAAAGAAGAGATAAAAACAAGGTGATAAAATTTGACTTGTAAATTCTCTTATCGGTTAACATTCGCGGAAATGTTAGGGAAAGTGAATACGCGAACCTTTATTGACCAATTGGATCAAATAATATTGGGAGAACGATCTCTGCTTCTTGGTTGTGCATTGAGGAATGAAAGCAGATGAGAGAAACCACGCCGTTTGTTCCTATAAGTTCAAATCTCTTCCAACCCTCTGCACTTTATTATTCTCGGAATGAATGTTACGTGTACTGAGTGGCTAAGCAGATATTCAAATGGGATGAAAGTATGACCAAGGAGTTTGATATCATTCATACACTCACAGATTCACAGTAGGAGCTCGTTCTCCAACTAACCCTTTAAGTATACAAGTTTAGTCATGTAAAAGGAAAACCTCTTAATCCTCTGCTCTTATTATCCACACAAACACAATTTTTATAAAAGTCTTTTTAAATCCTCATATTTTATCATGTAAATGCAATTTGCGAATTTTATGTAAATGCAATTTCCTAACATGGAAAATTTTTAGGAACTTTTTAAAAGATTAATGGTTTTTGTTGTCAACTTTTGCAAGGAAAGAAATTCTTAAGAGATTTGTTATCTCTTTCCACTTTTAAATTTTTTAAATTTCACTTTATTTGACTTTTCACTTTCCAATAAAAAATATAAAAATTTGTTCAATTTTAGCCTCCAGTTTATAAAATCTTTCCAATTTCATCTCTTACATTTACATCTTTTGATCATGATTAATTCCGCCTCAATTAATCCATTCTCTGAATCTGGTGTTGGATGACGAGGAAGACTCAGAACTTGTTTGTAATAATCCTTTTACTTGGAATTTCTGAGCAAACTCAACCTGAGGATTCCGGGTGAGGAAGGACAAAGTGGAAGGTGAGGTTGACAAATTGACAATATCCGCTTTTATTCATACAGGTACACTCGATCGTTGACTTGACAAAATGCTCCATTGAATTGTGATTAATAAAATAATAAACATACATCTTGTCCAATATTTATTATCTGTTTTTCGCGGATATATGAAAGAACCAACTCGTCATACTAATTGTAAATTAACATCAATCAATCAATTTCTTTATGGTAATAAGTCTAATAAGTAATATACCTAATTATTATTGACGAAACATTTTATACAAATAATTATATTAAAACCGATGGTGCCTCTGTAATCTCTAAGCATATCGATAGATTGATATGTTGAAATACTAACGATTATATATTTCATATAATTTATATCTATAAGATTTTAGTTGGGTAGTTTAATACAAGAATATAACTTAACTTTACATACATACAAAATGTTAATTGTAAATTGTCAGGTCTCTCTTGCGGATCTTTACACAGATTTTTATATTTAATAACCAGTTACCAGAATATTTCAATATAAAAATACTACATCTGTAATATGTGTATAAAGGCGTATAAACTTATGTAAGTGGTATTTATTAGTTAAAGTATCTTATAAAAAGTTCGCATAACTGTTCATGGTACTTTTTTGTATGCAAATGTCTAAACATAACATGAATTGTTACTTACGGTCTCAACGTACGTTTTTAATTTTGATCAGCCGATGTTCAAGTCTTATCAATCGTCGTTGAATGAATTAAGATAAAGATAATTGATGAGGTGAAAATGTCAGCGAACGACGAAAGAACCTTAGGGAATTTTTAAGGTGATAGAAAGTCAATGCAGAATCAACAATACCCATTTTCAGAAGAGTCATTCTTATGGAGTTCCAAGAGATTTTGATGAAGCAATTTAATTGAATACAAAATCGCATTTTGGACTGTTACTGTTAACAGTGTTTATGCATATAATGGAATGTTATTATTGAATCTATGGTATACTTATGCACCATCGTGTTATATTGTACATATACTATACATGTTATACTTGATGTAATACAGTATTCGAAATAAAATATCCTGTGTTATTGTTATTAAACATTATATTTTGTATTCATTGTTAAGAGTGGTTAACTCAAGAATTTCAAGATAGGTCAAGAACTCCTTGTCATTTTACATAATTGATTTTGAGGTGTTGATTGTGTTGTTTGATTGTTCGATCAAAGTATTTTTAGGTGTTGGGCAAATCAATCTAACAATAAGCTTATATGCTCATTGGTATTTTTTGTACAATAGTGTGTTGAACAAATCTTTACATATAAAGGGATATCGGATATCTCATCTGTTTAAAAATTTCATGGTTTTCATGCTATTTACATAATTTATGTATCAATAAGTACTAGAAAAAATTCGGAATTGGGTTTGATCAAATGGTGACTGGATTAATTTTGGCGAATCATTAGATAGGTATAAAAGCTTAATTTAGTAAATAGTAAACTTTAAAATAGCTAATACTTTACAAGATTATTTTGTCCGCAGACAATAATTGTATTAATACAATGTTTGATTGTAATGTTGATTGTTGACTCAAAATCCGGATTATAAAATATGTTATCCTACATATTTCCTATTTTATAAACGTTGACATTTTTCAAATTCGTTAATTTACGAGAAGTTTCATCATAATAAAGCACAGTGTTTTTTAATAAAATAATCTTTGTTAAATAGGAATGTGTGGAATCTAAACGGTGATGCGTGATGATGATGAACTTAATACATCGGTAAATATTTGCTACTTTAATCATTTATGCTAAAAATACAACATGGAGCAAGCAAACATAAATAATGCTAGTTAGTTTGATTGTCTCTGTCTGTCGTCTACTGCCAAACTCCCATTTTTATGTTGTTGAGACGCGACTTATTTGCCTACCACAAGAATTTCATTATTTGCAAACCAAAAATGCCACCTCTTTTTCTAATCAAAATGAAACAAATAAACAGGTCAAATAGGCGTTCACTTTCTTCTTCCTCCCTGTCGCCTCACTGACGAGATTATTTTCTCATTGCCGCTTTGGCGTCGTTTCCTTCTGATGCCAATTTCTGTTTCTTTTATTGCTATTTAAATGACTTTTGCATTTACAATTAAGGCTATAAACTACCAATAAACACACTTTTAAAATATTGCACAAGGAATCTTTGTTCGAGCGAAATCGATCTATCTATTCGTGCATACAAGTGGATTTCTGAGAATTAGATTAGTTCTCTATATAAATAATAAACAACACATACAGATACATATAATTACATAGCTTATTTTTAACTATGCACAGTGTATACTGTATATACTTAGGTACATGAACACTTTTAACTTTAAGTGTCCTTACTTAAAAGTAAGCTAATGCACTTGCATTTACTCCCATATTTCTGATATCACCAAACACTCCTTACTTTATATTCAAATTACATTACTTCAAACTTACATACCAACAAATATGAATCACTTCAATATATAGAGTACTTCAAACATTACATACATAAATATCAGAAGTCATCCTGCTTTTTAAAGTAAATTGATTTAGACATTTAGATGTTTTGGCTTTTGCAAAACAAAATTTATCATTCGTTTATTATTCAAATCCTTAATATTATTGCATAAGTTCGGAATCATCCCTTCTACGCTTTAAAATATTTATTTATACTAGCATGTAAATGAATATTTTTTCACTGATGCGTATAAATGAGAAGTCTGAATGTGAGATCAAACTTATTTGTTTATCTTGTTTTCTAAATCAATCCAATTTGTAAATTGGGAATCTGGAAATTGAACGTCAAAGTTTTTCCAGCTAATCGATAATTTATTGGGCAATTAGGTCTTGTAAGGAGATTGGGAAATGAAGTTGAGGAAGATTAGGCTTTGATAATTCATTTGACTTCTATTGGTTTTGTAAAGGTATTTCCTCCGGCGCCAAGGAATCCTCTCCATGGTCTTCTTCTCATCTCGAGGTTGAGCTGATAAAAAGAAGGGCAAGTCTCCCATATATTCAATTATCAAAACAAATTCCCATCTTACAATCTTACCATAATATATAATTTTACAATATTCCACAAAGACATTGTTCGATTAATTACATACTGATGTTTTTGATCGCCTTCATAAGTGAAAGAAAATCTGTATTTCTGTCATTAATGGAATACAGATACAATACAATAGAATAGCATTTACATTTCATGTATGGTATTTTCAATATACCTATATGTAACATCCATTCTATAAATTATTTCACTGATAATGGAAAATTTTTGTAAAGTGCAATTTACATTTATTTACTAATCACTTTTATCTTAAATGTTCCGTTTACAGATTTATTATTACAACTTTACATGTTTTTTATATCAATAAAACAAATATTTAATGGGATATATAAAATATACATAAAATAAATAAGGAATTATGTTGTTTATATTACTTAACATTCCATTGAACTTCAAAGTGTCATTGAATATGAGTTACCTTTACCTTCAATCATTTATGAATTTAAGAAACACAAAGAGAAACTTCAAACATTTCTATCATTTGAATTAATTAAAATGAGATTTTGATTCCATTGTTTTGCATAGATTAATTCTCCCTTGACCCTTCATTAATAAATCAGTCAAGATTCAAGAAACGACGTTTCAACTCTTTTCACCTCTCACATTTCCCATTTAACGTCTCAATGAGTTGAATGCGATGATATAACTCATATAACAAATAAATAGTCCATATACCGATTATAGATAAGAGTAATCTCTTCCTATTATCCTTGAGTATGAGAATCTTTAAAAGACAATTTAAAAAGAAGTAGGGTTTAATGTAAATGTTCCCATTTTAAGTTCATTTGCGTACAAATGCGAAATGTCTATAGTAGGTGCTTAATTGGAATAGTAAGTACATGTATAGTGAAGTTAAGCATGTCGATTTCCGTAAAATACCTGAATTGGGAAACAATAAATTGATTCTCGTTAATGTGCGCAAAGAATGTGTTGAGCAGCCTCAAGGGCAGCGAGACAAATATTTTGAAGACATTTGAAAATTTAAATATTTAACTAACTTCTCACTTGTTGAGCTTTGTGCAAATGGGGGAATCGAACAAATGTAATAACAATTTGCGATAACTGATAAGGAAATGTTTCAGTTCTTAACTGACCCGTCTAGACAAAGGTCATACAAAGAGATCTTTTGCCCCATCTTAACCATTTTTATCGCCTGTATTTGGCTTTTATGTAATATACATTACATAGTATGTACTCTACATATATGTAATATTAAATGTAACAGACGATAAATACCTTGGTCCATATCTTATATTGTGTATTTAGTCTAATATTTATTTGCAAGAAACGAAAATTTTTGTTAAACTTTAAAAAAGAAATTAATGATGTTTTAAATTAAATTGAATAAAGTATCTTGTATCTCCTTCTTCCAAGCACCTCTGCAGAGCAATAATGAATATATATTATAAAATATGTAATGATGTGATAAAGATGATTAGCAAAGCTTATAAGTTATATAAGGTTATAACTAACACCAATCAACACATAAATAGGCAAATGATTGAAAGAAGAAGGAAACCCAAGTTGGGAGCGTAAAAGATGAGGATTTTACATGAGGACGTTGAGGATATTGAGTAAGTGAGAGCTGGTTTGATTCATTTTTAAAAATTTCCTTACATCCAATTGATCAAATACCAGCATCAGCAGAATCCACTTTATAGCAGTAAATAAAAAGGCATTGGCATTAACTTAAACCTTGTTAATCATAATATTGATTCTGATTGGGTCATCGTCATCATTCATCATTCCCATTGAATCATGAGTTTGACTCAATACCTATCATTGCATTCAATGAAAGGAAAAAATTTTACACGCATATTTTTGTAAATTTTAAATTCTTTCTTAATATATCCATGCTTAAATTACCTTCTTACATATTCATAAAAAAGCTTTACAAAATCAACATTTCATATTTAGTATTTATCCTACATATTAACTACATACAAATATGGGTTGCATAAATAATTAAGCACTGAATAAGAAAAACGGAACTTTAATTAGCTTATCATTTTCATCTTATATAAGTTCCTCATTATCCGGATATAATTCGTCAGTACAAAATCATCATTATCAATATTAATATCGATTTATCATTTAACATTAAGTGTATTATTTCAAATATTTTTTTATTTCGAATTCGTTGATTTTTACCACAAAGTGTAAACATGTCATTTTTCAGATTTTTATCTATTTTGTACTTGTTTCAAATTGTAAAAGCTAACTTGGGGGAAAAGTATGATTATTTGTCTTCAATTCCATATTACGCACCCGGCTACTTCTCAGATATAACCAATTTTAAGGAAAAACAAACTAATGGAAAAGTTGAAGGAATTTCGAATCTTAATGGCCAACTCAAAGAACGATTGCCCAAAGGGAACATTGGATATGATTATTATTTACCACAAGAACAACTTGATCCAATGTCAAGTGGAATTTATCATATTTATCAAGATCCTTTTTCACAAGGAGGTTTAAAATCTTAAAATAATACATTTTAATAAAATTGACATTGTTTTAATAATGGTAAATTCATTTAAAAATATTAATTTTTTACAGATTTAGCGTGCTTGGCAGGTGTTGGTGCAAAAGTGGTCAAATCAAAAAAGTTTTTAAAAGCCGTAAAAATTGGATTTTTAGCTATTCCAATATTAGTGTTATCTTCATTAATACTACCAATTATCTTCATTAATATAATTGGAATTCCTTTAATTTTGTTAATGGCCTTTATGTATTTCCCGTATTCGAATACATTTGCCATTCCAGATATTTTTCAGCATAAAATATTAGGAAGTACTTTGGGCAATGAACAGTTGGATTCAAAAATAGGAAAAATCGGAGATGTTGTTGAAGGTTTTGGACTTCAAGATGATTTCGGTGCAGAAGAAAGAAAACCTCAAGGAACTCCATCAGAGCAAATTAACAAAGAAATGCCAAAAAAGAATCAATGCTTTGAGAAATTCAATTGTTATTTGACTTTAAATAAGGAACAAAAAGCATGGTAAGAAATGATTTCGTTTACTAAAAAATATTATCATTTAGCTTTTAACTCTTATTTTACTCGTATTAAGGGCAAACGAACCAAGAAGAGATTTTGGGATACGAATGCAACGGATAGATTGCCTTCAATACAATTGTGATTATCCTCTGTTAAACTTTGCTTTTAATAAGTTGATCTAAAAACATTTCATTTTCAAATGGGATTTTTATTTATATAAATTAAAGGTGTATCAAATGTGTGTAATAATTTGTACTTATTTTATATGAATGTACGTATACTTTAGTGTACTCTACGTAGAACGTAATTTAATTACGAATGAGTTTATTTGCGCTTCTCAAAGCAGTGAACAAAAGGTTATCACGTATTACCAGTATCAGTTTTCACAATATATTGAATTGAAACACGCATTTATATACACACCTTACATAATATGGCACATTTAAAGATGAGTAAGATGTGTTCGCAATGTAAGGTAAGGGGGTGTTCAATAGTGGTCTGATGCAAAATTTATTGTACATACAGAAAGTTGACATTGGGATTATAAATATTATTGATTTAATCCATTTCATAAAGTTTAGCATTTTTAATTAACATAAATGTTTGATTTTATTAAAATGATGCTAACAAAATTCAGTTTATGAGCTAACTGATTATTTATACCTATTGGCTATTGGCAATAAAAGATTATTTAAATGATGAGACAAATAAAAATAAAGTTGATTTAAAATGTTTTGAACTTCACCAAGAGGGCAAAGCAATTTATTTTTATGTCTTTTGACATCTCAATATCTTACGATTTTCGCAGAGGGAAAGAAAGAGGAGATAAAGGAGGCAAAGGTTAATCATTCTCAATGGAAGTTAAATTCGCAACATTTTCAATCTTTTCTGCTTCTACGTTTTTAGAAGATGGGGCCCAATTCCAAACAGCATGGATGTCATATTCTTCCCTTAGGTTGCAATTACAAGTACAGCGATTGTCCATTCCACAGGAACCCCCTCCATAGGAATGATAGGTATTGTAGATACAAAAATTTGCACATGCCACTTTGCTAGGGCAGAGATTGAATTTATCGGTGGATTTCTAAAAAGATAATTTAAGATTTTTTAAATAAAATTTAAATTCACCAATAATTTTAACATAATAAAGCACATTAAAATACAGTTTAATATTTTCTTCTACATACTATATGCATTAAATTCATAAGTTATCATAAAAGATATGTTTGTACCTATCTTTTATTGTTAGTTCAACTAATTAAAATAAATTGAATGGTTAGGATTTACAGATAGATTTCATTAATTGATAGATTTATTTGAAAGCACTGACATTGAGATGTTTATTAGAAATAAATATTTCATTTTACCGGAGCAGGGCAATTACAGTCGCATCTTCCAACGCTGGAAGGGGCGAGGTCAGGATCAAAGTCAATAATGTAATGACCACCACCTTTCCCAAGTCTTAAACATGTTTCTTTGCAAATGGCATGACCTGCTTGGGAAAATGGGCTCCAAGTATTCCAAGGCCAAAATAAAGATTGTATGAGGAAAATCCGCCCATCTCTTCCGATTATTGGAATAGAAATGTTGGATGGCAATTGTGGTTCATTTTTTAAATCCTCTTTTGCTTCAACGCTGGATAAATCCTTAAAATATGCAAATAATACAATTTTATACAAATGAGGTAATTAGTAATTATAGTTTAAATATCAATTATTGGAAAAAGGTAAAACTTACTTGGTAGAGAACTAAAATAGTAAAAGTAAATAATAAAATATTCATTGTAAAATTGAAAATCCAAACAATAAATAAGAAGATTGACTGAACAAGGAAAAATATATTTGAAAGTAAACTGTTTCTCAACGTGTTATTTTCGATAAATTATTCCGCTATGTTTGCCTAATAAAGGCACTTAAGGGCTTCTTGAGGTATTTGTAGTAATTTCCTCGAGCCCGTTAAAACTAGTGAAGAAATGGCCTTTATCGTGTTAATGTGTTAAAATCTATTTTAATACAAGTTCAGTTAGGTCATTTATTAAAAGGATCCTTTGAGATTAGTTCAAAATATTTATGGATAATGGTAAATATAAAGGGAGCTATATTGATCTTAATCACAAATCAGTAAAGGTCATTAACTCTCATTAAGGACGAGTTCCCGAATGAAGGGAAGGATTGGAGAATTGGAGAAATCCTCTTGCCCATTTCTCTTTGGAATGCAGGATGGAGTTGGGTGAGAATAGAACGAAATGTGTTCATCGCTATGCGATTTCTTCACCTTCAATCTTTTCATACTTTTTCTATTCTTCTCATATTCTTCTCCCTCACTTTGGACCCTTTGACAGCCAGAGACACTCCGAGAGGCCCAGAAAACAATGAAGTTAAATCGAGGAAATTCAAAATCAAACGTTATCATTATCACAAACACCCAACTTTTTGTTCTCCCAAAAGAAGACTCCAAATCCCGAAAGGTTCAGTTCTCAGCCTCGCGGTTCAACTCAGTCGACCAGAAATCTTCAATATTCCCAAATTCATTGAAGATGCCATTCTTATTGATGGTGTTATTGAAACCCCCATTTGGTGTACGATATGACAATAATTAATTTAATAAAAACTCTAGTTTGCTAATACTATACTCTATACATATGTACATTCTGTACTTACTGTCCTGTAAAAGTCCGCTCTTGACTTTCCGCATTTTAAAGTTATTTAGATCAGCATTTAGATTAACATATATTTATAATCTATCACAAGTATATTTATGTTAATCTAAATGCTGATCTAAATAACTTTAAAATGCGGAAAGTCAACTTTTACAGTACAGTACATAATTTTACATCTTAATTTTTATTTAAAAATTATTTTTTATTCATTTCAGTCGAACTTGATGAATTTGTCAAAACAATTTATCATACCACATGCGATGAGAAAGATGAGGAGGAAGAAGACGATGAAATTATAACGAATGTAATTAGAGAAGAAGGAAGGGAGATGAAAGGAGATGAAGGAAGTGAATTTGAAAACCATCGTTGTTCCCTCTTTAAAATCATTGAACTTTTTGCCTCCATCATTTTCAGTCTTGAGGCCCAAACAAGCAAAGCGTGTTTACTTCGAGCAATTTGTGAAATTCAAGCAATGGCTGCCTTTTATCCTGGAGAAATATCTGATAATCTAATTTTTGAAATCGTTTACATTTTATTGAGGTGATAATTTTCATTAATTTATTAGATTTCAAAACACATTTTAAACACGATTATCAAATTAATTAAAAGATTTTTTATAATTGACGAATGACTTTGTAAATAGCCCAAGCAAAAGCAGCGGAAGTAGTTGTATTGATGAACAAACGAATGAAAATCCATATTTAAAAGCTGAAATTGTAGGAAATGAAAACGGACACTGTGCACAGTACAATTACGTTTGCCCAATTAACTTTGCAAAAATTTTCTTATTAAATATATTCCCACAGATGTTGCGCCAAGTTGAGTTACACCATTTTAACACCATTTAATTAATTTTATTACTACTAATCTTCAATAAATGTTATCAATGGAAATTTTCAAATACACACCTATGTAATATATAATAATATGTATAGTAAATGTTACAAAAGAAGTTAATATTATATAATCTTAAAATAGAATTTAGTAAATCTAAGGAAAATACAAATACATACATGAATAAAATTATTTGAATATGAAAATTTTTTAATAGTTATTAATGATAAATCAGGTTTAACTCTCCATAATGTTGGACAACCATAGATTTTCATCTTTAGATACTATGTCTAATTCGATTGTCAATTTCTCTCCAGTTTCAACAATTTGTGATTTTGAAGAGGTATTTTGAACTGTCGACAAATTTGGAAGCTTTTTCTTTCCTTTTTGTTTTTTCCCCTTCTTTGATTGAATAACGAATTCTTCAAATTCTTGTTGTTTTTCATAAGGATTCTTCACAATATTTAAATTTTGTAAAAGTTGCTGCGAGAAGAATTTCAAGGAAGGCATCGTATGTGGGGAGGTTTCCAAAATCTATATTAATTTATTTTAATTTAGATAACCTAAAAATAAAATTAAATGCAGAAATATAAAGTGAGATGAAGTGAATATTAGTAATCAAATTAAACTTGCATCTTTAAGAATTTTCTTTTCCTGGAATCCTGCATGTTGAATTTCATTTTTCATAATCAATTCTTTGTTGGTCTTTTCAGCAATCATTTCAGCAAACGGAGTTAATCCAATACTCTCGTCTTTTTTAATTTTCAAATTAGAATTCATTTTCTCATCATTAAATGACACAAGAGCGGCCAACTCCTGTAATGAAATATAATGCTCAATTAGAAAATTCCAACACATTATAATGATCCAGCCTTTATAAATTAATTTGAGTATTATGAATTATGATTAATTTACCTGAGTTTCATTTATAAAAACTAATGTCGATTTTAGTTGTGAGTAAGGGTCTTGATTTCGGATAAACAAAGATGAAATCACTTTCGATCGTGAAATCCCTTTGTGAACTGCTAATTTATCAGGATGCTCAGGTTTGAAGAAGATTACTACAAGTGAATTTAATTTAAATTAATGATTACCCAGAATATTAATTAATTATATTAATATTAAATTGAAGTTCAAATTACAATCTTGATTTGATGAAAATGCTGCAACTAAATTGCTTAAAGGATCAACGGCAATCGAATCAGCCGAAAAGTCAACAGACCAAAGAAGTGTAAAAGTGATGAGATCCCAAACCATCAAATTATTTTCTGAACAAGCAATTGCCAGATGGGAACTTATGTCTTGACCTAACTCGAGCAACCTTAAAAATAAAATTGTTATTATTCTTAAACGCTATAAACAAAATATATTAATTATTTACAAAAGATAAAAATTAAAATTAAAAATCTTACGTTATCGAATCTTGTAAAGCAGAATGACAGAGACTTCCTCGTAAAGTATGAGACTCGACGTCCCAAAGTGTCAAGACATTACAAAATGCTGCACAAATTACAGTTCCGTCGTGAGAAAAGGCGAGAGGACCAGATGTCAAACCACGGTAGGAATTGGAAGTTTCACAATTCCACCAGTCACTTTTTTCATGAATGCTTGAATCAGTTAGAATTCCCCAAGTTTTTAAATAATCGTCTTCTCCGGTTGTGGCAGCAATTAAATAAGTGTTCTCGTCATTTTCAATAGGTTGAACTCTTAAGGTCTTTACGCCCCTTTCATGAGGCCAATCAATAGAAGTATTCAAAATAAGCCTGAAATAAGTTGTATTACATAAATATTTTAATTTTGTTTTTACTTAAGTATAATAAAACTATCCGTATTGCTTTATTTAAATGTTATAAGCAAATTCTAACCTTTGTTTTTCTCGATTGAATTTCCAAAATTTCAATTTAAGCTCTGTACATTCATGATCTTGAATTCTGCTTTCAACAGTAGCCAACCAATTTCCCTTTTTAGAAAAACTCATATGAGAAATGTCAGAGTTTGCAATTGTTTTGTTTCTTTCATTTGTGATGAAATTCTGCTGCGTTATGTCCAACTAAAGCAACAAATATCCAAAATAAACATTAATGAAAATCAAAATTATAAAGAATTATCCAATTAAAAAAACCGTACAATTAAAATAAAACAATGTTTTCCTCACATCGTAAATATGTTTATCCTTTGTTAAGGAGTAACTTTGCAAATGTCCTGGTTTTCCATTCATCAAAAATGCTTGTGTGTTAGGATCGAAAAGTATTCCTGCTTTAAATATATCGCTCTTGGCAAAAACTCCAATTTCATTTTCTAGAACAATACACTGGGTCAAATTCCTTATGAAATTTCTAGTATTCTTTTCTTCGTCCAATAACAAGATACCTGAGGAAATAAAAAAATCATTTCAATATAAAAACACTAAACATTAAAATAAACCATTTTGTTATAAATTATACTGTTATTTTTAACATTAAAAATTCTTTATTATCGTACTATTATCTGCTTGAGAAATGGCCACGAGAGAATTTCCAGTAGAAACGCTAATGTGTCTGAAGGGCAATCCCATTCGAGGAATGGTTCTTTTGTCTTTAAATTCGTTCAAATTCCATTTAACTAAAGTACATTCTCCACCACCACTATATATTTGAGTACCTGTAATGAAACATATAAAAAGCTATTAAATTCTCCGCTATTCAAAAATATGCCAAAAAAGTCAGCGTGAGGATTCAAAATAATTAAGTACATGTTATAAAATATTACCATCAACTGAAAATGCCAAATCCGCAACAGGAAGCGTATGCCAATGAAAGACACTCTTTGTTGGTGTAGGAGCAAAGACATTTTGCCAGAGAATGATCCTCCCAGTGCTATCTCCAGTCGCAACCACAAATTGATTTGGATGGACGGCCACACATGTCAATTTTCTGTCCTTCGAACCATACAGATGATATTTGTTCATTGAATTCCCCAAATTGAAAACATAAAGAGAATTTTCTTCAAGAATTGCAGCAACGAGGAGAAATCCATCTTTGATTTCTCCTCCGATAGCGACCGAATGTTGATTCGAAATGACATCACAACAAAGTCTCTCAAGATCGAACTCTCCATTGAACTTCTTCCTCCCCATGTACAATGATGGATTTACTGACATTTCGGTCATTCCCAAGAAAAACGAAAATTCTTTGTCACGAGATTTGTAGGTTAACGAATTCGAGACGCTGATGATGGCCCACCAAAATCTTCGTTTGAGAACAATCTTGTCTCGCTTAAGAATTTTTTCTTTATTGAGATCATATTCAAGAATTTCTCCATTGGCTGTTGAGATGATCAAAACATCTTGATTGCTATTTCCAGAAGACAGGGGAAAACTCATGCTGGATATTAAGTCCGTTGGAATCTGATATTTTCTCGAAAGAAGGCAACTTGTTGTATCATACACCAAGATTGTATTTGAAGAAATCACAAATAATTGCCTATGAAATAATTAACAATGACAAACATTAACATCTTATTTTAATAAACTAAAATTTGAAGCATTATTGTATTTAAAATCCGGCTTTATTCCTTTATTCATTAATTATCATTTTAATTTTTAACGTTTTATTTATATAAATAACTTACTTTGAATCCGGTGAAAATAAAGGACGATGGCTTACGAGTGAACCTCCTCCTTTAATTAACACTTTTAAATCTTTAAGTTGCTCGCTTAAAATCATTTTGATAAATTTTGAATGAATTTGTACCTAAAATTCCAAAACTGAATATGCGAACAATAAAATCCACTAAAATATAAAAAAAATCACAATAAGATATAAACCAAACAATTTTTTTTTCAATAATTTAGATTCGGAATAAATTGAATAAATAAATGTAATTCATTTAATTATCAATACAAAATTTAATTCTACTGTGGAATTTCCGAATTTCCACAATGTGCGTTAGTTTGAAATATGACTATTCAAGTAGCGTTATTTAGTTGGTTGCCTTAATTGTTTATACCATTGCCCCATCATCACAGACGGATCACACCCGCTCGACATTTTTTACTATATTATTTTTGTAATAGCATTCCAGTTCAGTGTAAAGATGTTATGATGAAACTTAATTATACCAAATAAATGATAAACTTTAAATAATGCAAATATATTTTTATTCCTTCGCATAATAATACTATCATGATGCAGTTCGAAATTGATTTGAATTTTTTTTACAAGAGTATATTAAAATTTGAGAGAAAATATTATCCTTAATTATCTGCGTGTTAAAACTGAATCACAAAGTTGCAATTGAACTGCAATTTGAATATTGCAGATCTAAAAAAACAATTCATCATTTCATAAAATTGCATTGTAGGATTTCATAACTAATTAAAAAATGTTAAAATTTGTAAATAATATACAAGTTGAACAAGTTTAAAACACTTTGATTATCCATTTTTAGATAAAGTAAAACTTAAAAGTTAAAAATATCTGAACATTTCGAGTTTGCCTTTTAAAACATTGATGTTTTAAAATTATCATTGGTCAGCTGCACGGAGTAATTTATCCATTTTAAAGTACAAAAGGACCCACATGAGTAAAATACATTGTTGTTGAATTGTTGCCTCCTGTTAAAAAACTTAAAATACGCACAATTTTCTTCTCATGCATTTTAAGAACTTAATTAAATTTTCTTTTCTCATCCACACAATTCAAGACACAGAAAATAATATAATTAAAATTCCTTTTTACAAGATTAAAAGAAGAGGAAAAACTCTATGCAAAAATTAAAAGTTTTTTCATCACAGACTAAAATCAAATAGTGAAATAAGTTTTCCTACTTATTCGAAAATTTACAACAATTGACACGTTTGTAAGATAGTCGTAAATATATTAACCTAATATTATATCTAAATATTTGAAATCTAAAAATGTATTTTCATTCTGACTTAGCATTTTTCCTCTCTCGCCCTTCCCCAATTCAAAATTCTGTTTTGACAAAGGATAAAGGGATTAGGAGGTTGAAATTAAAACAATTTAAAGATGTAACTACAATTACAAGATTTAAATTGGAATTGTTGCTTATATTAAATACAGGGATATTTAGTAGTACAAGAGCATATTTGCCATGATGGTTCGAACAAGAATTAAATATTTCTCGTTGAGAATAAATGCTATGTTTATAATAAAGCTTGAGGGGGGCCTTCGTTGTATTTCGGCATATGTTCACACGTGAGATTCAAGAATATTGGCTGACAGGACCGTCGGGAGTGGATCGGTCGACGAAAGCCGCTTTGTCCCATTTTTATCTTCAAGGACGAACCGAAGAATATCTGCAGTTCCACTCAAGGAGTGACGACGATGGGCTGATCGAGATTTTGTCACGCGGCTCGTCACTTCCGTCTTCACTTCATTGATGTCAAAACCATTCTCAGGTGGTAAACCAACACCAGACCAAGAAATTCCACTCTGAAAAATCAAATTCACTTTAATTAAATATCCCATTTAAGATTTATTTATTAAAATCAACAATAAAAGTTAGAAATTAATTATAAACTTTAATTACAATATTGGCTCGATGAAGGCTCGGGTCTCTATAAGAAATAAATGAAATGTTGGTAGGCCTTGGTTCGTCTCCCAATGAAGATTTCCTTCGCATCTTGACATGAACATCGCCATTGACCACGTAGTTGTTCGTTTCGACCGGAAGAGAAGAATATTTCTTTTCTTCTTCCTCGGTGATTTCGAGTGAATTTCCTCCTTCTCCGCTCGGCCGCAGGGACATCAATTTCGCATCTAATGCTCGGCTCATTGAACTCACCAAGTCACTCCCTTTGAGATCCAAATAAACAAAATTAATTTATTTTCTAAACAAAATCCTAATCCCATTTTCTCCAATTCAACCCAATTCATCCATGCTATGAGATGATTATTGTTTGTGTGTTACTTGACCTAAACCAACAAGTTCTTGATTAACCCATTCATTCCCTCACTTCTACTACTTGTTAAACTTCCAAGAAACAACTGTTAGTCAATTGAGGCATAATGACGCAAATGGTCCAGAGAAAAATTACATTTAAAAGAAATGAGATAATCTCATTTTCTCATGTTTTCAGTGACAAAACACTAACCGTACTTTACTAATCTAATCTTAAGCTTTTCTATCAATTAGGATTAATGAACCATTCAAGTTATACAAAGAGAGTGAATTAAGGTGTTTTGTTAAATTCTGTTACAGGATTTTGAAGGTAAAGTGAGTCTGAATTGCTAGGAATGAAAAGGCAGGGGAAAAATAATGGAATGAAAAGGGCGACCTGTACCACCCACATTTTATAGAAGAGGAGTTGAAGAAGAAGAACAGAAAGTTGAGACTAAGAGGTCATGTGGCGAAAATTGGTATACCAGTACCGCGGCCGTCTCACAATCATCACTAACCATATATTTAACCATGACGTTAAACAATTTAATATACAATTTATATGTATATACAATTTATATAAACAATTTAAATACAATTTATAAATTGAATAAAAAATATCAAAATCAAATTAAAAGTAAATTCAAATATTAATGAAAATTACCATCAGAAGATCTCGGCGACAAATCCTCTCTAGATCCACTGCTTCCATTAGCCAAATCTCTCAGCGAATCCAAAGAACCAAAAGCTTTAGGGTCATAGGGCGTATGGGAGTAGTCGAATTTCTTGAGCCTTTGCAACGTCCCACGAGTCGCCACTTTATTCGAATCAAACGAAGGAGAATTTCCATCTTTGTGCTCAATCTCTCCAAATGTTCTCTGGTTATTCCCTGTCGGTGTGTTTACTTTCTTCGGCCCTTGCCCTGTGGGCGTCGTGGCAGTGGAGGGTGGTTTTGGCGGAAGGGAAGGAAGAGGGATGAAGGGTGATTTGAACGGGGCCGGGCCAAGGCGGATTGGCCATGTGGTGGCAGCAGCAGGATAGCCAGGCGGCGAGACAACACTTGAACTATTGTTTGAACTGATTGATGAGGAACTAACATTGTGGGTGATGGAGTGAGGGAACTGTTGATGCCCTCGGTGATGGATGATGCCTGGAATTACATTTATAGTCACCATTAGATTAATTGAATTAATTAGAATCAAAAGGGTGAGATTCGTGCTCGTGCTTAACTTTATGATATTTCTTAGATTCTAAAATTTTTAATAAAAGTAATAATTAATACTGTAATAATTGATCTTATAATTGAAATAGGCACATTGTACACGCTCTAGATGCATAAATCTATAAACATTTAGAGGCGGGATTGAAAATTCATTTACTTTCGATCCTTACTTCCAGCCGCTGCGGGCAAAGTCGAAGAGGAAAAGAAAATCAAATATAAATACAGATAGAATGTATTCAAATGATAGAAAAAACAATTTAATAGAAGAAGAATTGAACCAATATGAGAATTTAAAAACTTTCAGATTCAATTGAATAAAATTACTTGAAGGATTGTCAGCCAATTGGTCATAAAAGTCTTCGGTCTCCATATCATCTTTGGCTTTTCTCCACTCAGCTTCAAGCCTCAATTTCTCCATCCTCAGCCGATCCGCATCCTCTGACTTTTTAATTGGGACGTGGTTGACATTGGGCGAGCGGACGTTTGGTTCGCGATAGATCATGGCCCGCGTCTCCATTTCAAATTGCCTCACACGCTGTTCAGTTTCGGCTCCAAGGCCGGCGTACGATCGAATGAACCCTGATTCGTCCACCGTTGAACGTTCGCGATCCCAAGTTTCCAATGATTTCTGCGGCTGTGGTGGGGTCTTTGGTAATCCCTAATTTTAAAACAACCAATTAATTCAATTTTTTATTTAGTTACATTGTAAATTAATAAAAGAATACAAGTATTGTAAAATGATTTGGCTTAAAATAAAGACCTAAGATAAGTGTTTAATTACATAAGTATTATGGGGCGGTCCTGGTTGACTATGTTGCTTCAAAACTTTTCTTTGAGCTGCTTGAATTAACGAAGCTCGAATGTCACCTGCGAATAATTTAATTTAATTAGCCAGAATATCAAATAGTTATAAATCACGATAAAATAACTATTCGTTTTAAATTCATGTAAATTACAAAACTCACTCTCAATTTTGGTCCCAGGTGGTTGAATTTGAGATGGCGATTGAACACTTCCATTAACTTTCTCTTCGTCAGGGCTTGGAGAATCTCGTTCCTTCTCTTTAAACATTTCAGGTGCCTGAAACAAATTCAAATTATTATTTTCAATTAAGCTAATTAAATAATTGTACACACCTGAATAATTTATTAAATATATTAACTAACCACATGCTAAGTGAATTAAAATATATTTAACATTAAAATTACATGATTAATGAGCAATTCCACAATCTTGCATTGATGTTTCATGTCATTGACCATAGAAGCGACATTTTCCTCGGCCGTTCTCACGATTGTCGGTCCAAACACAATTGCCAGATTCTTCGGTTCCATCCGGTTCTTCTCCGAATTTTCGGCTACCTTCCTCAAATGCAAGAAAAGATGTCTGAGTGTTTCGTAGTTCACGTCCGGAAGATCGTTCACAAGGAAGGAGAGCCTTTCGAGAGCTTTCTGAGCATCCGCCTCACCAGCACCTTTAATGAACTCAGGATAGCGTTCAGAGGTGAGAAGCGGATCAGGAAGTTTGCGAAGAAATGATTTTAATAGACTCGAGATCACATGAACATCATTCCACCTTGGATCCTTTAAAACAAATCAAGTTAAATTAAAATTATTTAGCATTTATCTATAAATTAAGATAAACAATAATAAAATAAATCGTTATTTAATTAATAGCTTTTAAGTATTAATTAAACAAGTTTGTCTTACTTGTTCAGGACTAGGTTCATTTCCTTTATTTAAACTATCCGTGAGAGCCGCCACTGCCGCATTGTTCCCAGGTATCCTATAAATCCCTACAACGTTCAGCCCCCGGGTCTCAACCGTCTCCACACAAAACTCCAAAACCCTCGGCACCAGCCCACTCTCAGACATCGGACATTCATCCAACATCACTCCGAACGTCGCCCCCGACTCAGGAATACTTGAAGGGTTGAACGGCGGCGGGGTGGAATTTGAACTCGTCGAGTGCATTTTCTTCCATTGTCGTGCCACTTTCCCTTTCCAGGTTTTAGACTTAGGAGAAGTGGCCAGTGCTGTTGGGTTCGTTGGAAGGAGCAACCCCCCATTGTTTCCACTTGACCCAGGAGGAGCATAAGGAAGGAGGGATCGGAGCAATGAAGCTTTGGGGCTGCTTCCTTCAGCTTTCTCACTCTTAAAGTAATTGTTATTCTCAGCAGAGGAACCTTGTTGACCTGTCAGCTCCTTCATCCAACTAGAGAGATCACTCGAATCTTCGGCTTGAATCAATGCCTCGACTGGTGGAACATTTTCCCCAGTGGTTTTCATCCTCAACACGTGTTTCCTCTTGGTGTAGTCATCGGCAGGTTCGATGAGCAGCCCGTCTTTGTCTTTAAGACCAATGGTGAGGATGATGGAGGAATCTTCAGAGTTGGCAATGACTTCTTTGTTAACGCGTTCTTTACTCAAATAAAGGATTCCAGAACGGCGAATTTGAGCCCAGCCTTGACGCCAAGACCGGTAATATCCGCCCTTCTATAATTTAAAACAAATATGGATTATTTAAATAATCAAACGGCATTTATGATATTAAATAATTAAACAAATTGTTAATCAAAGATGTTAATAAAAAAATTTATTGCTCTAATATTTATATGAAACAAATCCTATGTTAATGAAATTATTCTTGAAATTAATAAAATAATCATGAATAATTAATAACTAATCAGTTAATAAGAAATTTAATTTTAAATATATGTTACATGCTTAAATTGAGTATAACATTAAGAGCATCAGTACTAGGAAGAAGTAGAAATAATTTAAATTTAATTTACCTTCGTATCCCCAACTCTGATTTTGAAATGAACTGGCCCTTCTTTGACAACGGCAGAGTCATCAGGGATTTTATCAGAACGATATGATCCAAAGTGCCGGAACTCACTTGGACTAAAAATGAATTAAGTAATTTTCTCAATCACGAAGCCCAACATTCAAAATGAATATAATGTATCAAACTATTCGTTAGTAAGGAAAATCACTAAAATCACGCAGAAGGTTTCCAGTTACATTTAAATGACACAGTTCAATGACATTCAGTACATTTGTTGTTGTTTAACATGAACTATATTACAAAAGTAACTTTAATATTTAATTCATGGCACAATAAAAGTAATAATAACATTATAGGAAGTCCCATTTTACCATTCAAACAAAAATGCAAAGTTGTATAAGTTCTCAAATTATTATTTTTTGAGTTTACCGACCCTCGGCCAAATTATTTAATAATTTATTAGTTTAATACATACACATTTCTAATGCAGTTCCAAATCATTACAATTCTTGTTAAATATTTTTCTTCAATACGAGCAAGAATTATTAATACAATTAATAAAAATATCTTATACTAAACAAAATTCCTCAAAACACTCTATGGCTTGTAAAAAGTAACATGAGACAAATGTAATAGACTATAGACGTAAAAATAAAATGAAACATTAATCAGTAATTGTACA
Source organism: Neelides folsomi (assembly GCA_034687125.1). NCBI lineage: Eukaryota > Metazoa > Arthropoda > Collembola > Neelipleona > Neelidae > Neelides > Neelides folsomi. Next base: position 90,611 of record JAQGBZ010000046.1, read on the forward strand.
ATATGTTGAATTCAAAATATCTAGCTAACAGTGTGTATTAAAACAAAAATGATTGTATCTTACAAAATTACAATAACACCTAGTTATATGTGGTACATTTAATTAAAAATATTAAAATATATAATTTATAAAAATGTTCCGTATTATACAAAATTATATATATTATTAGTTAAGTATTTATAATTATATAACATACCTAAATACCTTGTTAAATATAATTGTATTTAATAATTAGAGTAAATTGAATTTTTTGTGAAGTGATTGGAGTGTTGAGGAAATTATTAAAATCATTAAATGTGAGTTGAAGATAGTTAAAATAGAGAAGGAGGTTTCAAAGCATGGCGGTATTTCATCTCGAGGGAGGAAAATGAGCCAACCTATCGTAATGAAATCTGAAGGGTTGATGAGACGTTCGGTCTTCAAAGTATTGTCTTAAACGGAAGATCCGCCCTTTGTTGAACACTTCGCCGCTCAGAGTCTTGGCGACGCTTCTTCTCCTATGTGAAGTCGGAGGTGGACGGAGGAGAATTTCAACTTTACCAACCTCAACCTCACGGCCCTCAACCTCACTACTATTCCTCCAAGATAAGAAGATAAGAAATGAAGAAATCCAATTTGGGTTACCTTTTCGTGGGGCTCGTGGGGCTTCCGCTCTTCCGATCCATCTCAATAGGAGAGGAAGTTGCTTTCAGGTAGGAAACTCGTCGTACAAGCCGCTCGCTATCGTAGTCTATCAAATTCAAATTCAACATTAATTATTATATTCATTTATTGATAATTTGTTTAGTGACTTTTAGAAAATATCATTTAAAAATTTCAAAATGTTATTAAAATTATATAAACTCACCTGGATCACCTTCTTTCTTCCTAAGTATCACATCAGTGCCTACAAAAACAATTCAATGAATTTCCAAATATATTAACCAAAGCCATTATAAAACAAAACGACAAATAAAGCAAAAAAATGTGATTGTGATTGTGAATTGAAAACAGACAAACAAGTGTGGTTGGGCAATATAAATGAAAAAGCGCATAATAAAAGAAAAATAAGAAAAACCTAAGCTTGGTTGAGTCTTAAAGGAGTTGTTATAATTCTGGTCATTATTTCCTCGCCTCTTCTCCAAATATCCATTATTATTTAAACTCCCATTGTGCGAGTGGGATTTTAGCTTTGAGAAATCAACACTCCGTGTAGTAAAGTCCCCATCAAAACTGAAGTTCTTCGTTGTAGCGGAGAATTTCCTCACTGGCGGTTTCGGCCCTCTTTTCCTCTCTTCAGTAAGGAGTAACGGAAGGTCCTTAGGACGTTGGGGCTTCGACTTGGCAAAAGTGTCCCTTTTCCCTTTACTATTCCCAACAGACGGAGGATACCCATCTACACCACTTCCAATATCTTCAAAAAAACACCGCAAACCAAACAAGGGAAATTAAAAATCAAACATATCAGCCTGATCAAAATATAAGCGTGAAGCATCAATGATAAGTCTTTTAAATTTATTAAAGTAAAATTCAAAATAATAGTGAATGAAGATTTAAAATAATAAATATAGAAAATCAAGGAAGTGACACATTGTGTATTTTTTCAAAATAAAATAATCAGGTGCATTATTAAATTAAATATAACGTGTTAAAAAAATAAAATGGTAGTAAAATATTCAATCAAATAAACTTACCATTTTTGTGATTATGTCCAAGCAGTCTTAGGAATTCAATTTCATCGCTGCTATTGGGAATTGTGAGGTTCGTAGGTTTCCAATCCGGCGGTGGATCACAATGAAGTTTCCCACTTCCAACCGCCGTAATCCGATTCCTCGGGGCTCCATGTTCAGCCGCCCAAGCAGCCGCAGCCACGGCGGCCGCCGTTCTCCCATCCACTTTACTCTCATTCTTATTCTCTCTCCAATCCACGCTCCCATTCTGTTCGTTCGTCGCATTGGCCACTCCGATCTTTGGCGGATCTGGCGGCCAAGGAACCTTTGTAAATTTTTGGGGTTGAGCATAAAATTCTTTAGGAAAGCCAGGAGTGGAGTTTTGTGTTGGAGCCCACAACATCGGCATGTTAGGCCTCTTCAAAAACTCTTCCTTCTGCTCACAACTCCGTCGGATCTTGTCGGCCATCAGGAGCATTTTCCCTTTATCTTCCCCTCCGTCGTCAGTTGCCGATGCGATTTGATCCGATCCGGACCCAGTCATCGTGACGAGCATAACAGGGCGATGGGGTTGAGCAGAAGAACTCAAATCGCTCACCAAATTGCTACTTGTGCTGTTGCCCATCATCATGAGCTCATTGGACCCGGAGCCAGCTGTACTAATACTGAACCTGTACCCAGGCCCCGCGGTTTTCCAAGAGTTCCCGCTATTGGGCGGGGCAGTGGAGAGACACTCCATAGAACCATAGCGATTATTATTCCCTATAACCGGCGGACTCAAAACTGTTAAAACACTTTCTGCACTCTTCGCCCCCGCCGACTTCTCATCCAATGTCGATCGGACTGTGAGATGGTTGAAGGGATAATAGGACTGTTGAGTCAAACGAGGTTCTTTGTAAAGGGAACTTGGATTGTTCAAATGGGACCAAGTGGGAGTCACAGGGGATTTGTAAGGTGTGGGACGAGGGAGATGGTTCAGGATTTGACCTCCTGATGAACCAGGAGGTCCGCTGCTAGGAAACGACATTTCGTTCAAGTTCGAAGGGTAAAACACGGATTCGTACGAGGACTCAACACTTTCTCTGGAAATCAAGTCTCCGGAATTGTACGGGGTCCGTCGATAAGGGCCAACAACGTTGTGGTTAAATGGCAAATTAGTTTCCGGTCTGTATGCCTTTTCTTCATAGAACTGTAAAATAATAATCATAGATTAATTTCATCATCTTAAATGAGCTTAAGTCGTCTATTTATAAGCTATGTTATTGACAAGTTTGTATTGTAATTTGATAATTTAATGTTAATTGCTACATTTGTATACACATTTAAAAGTATTTACAAATATAATGAGATTTATACTTTGGTCAAGTTAGGTCATGTGTAATTTACAAAACCCATTAGAATAAAACTATTAAGGTAATATTTAAATACTACATCCATTGATGCGTTGTTCAGCGCATTAACTACACGGATCATAATGTCGGATTTAATCCACAGAGCCAATTAATTAAATTTATGTTAGGTTATATTATTACTACTTAAACAATTTTACTTTATATACAAATTTTGAATTAGTATTAAGTACAATTTTATCAAGTGAATAAGTAGGCGGAAAGGTGGATAGAAAAAGTGAGAGTTTGATTGTTATATAAAGAAAGAATATTAAATACGTGTAACATCCTTGAAGTTTCAAGTATTTGAGAATGAGTTGAGCAAGGCTAAACGCTAAAGTCGAGTCTTTGTAAATTTCTTGCAAGTAAACATGTGGGAGGGTTTGAAGTGAAGAAAAAAGGGTTTTGATAAAAACTTATATGAAAGACATTTGACTTCCAATCCTGTCCAATATTAAGACTCAATTAGAAGACGAAGGTGTGAGGACTCAATTTGGACATTTCCCTTTGACAATTTTCTGACGTTGTTCTCTTCAACCCTCCACACTTCACACTCATTACACCTGCTATTATATTAACAATTATGATTACCCTAAATCTTCCTGCGAGTTTCCTAATTAAATATTCATTTCCGCTACTTTAAATCCTCTCAACTAGCAATAAGCCCTTTACTAATGGGAATGTCAATGATTATTTAAATCAACCCTTTGCTTTTGTCATTTGACTTTACATTCCTACTTACATAAACTCAGAACGTTAATAAGCCTATAAGACTTCTAACTTGGCAAGTCATCTAACCTAAATAAATAAAATTGAATGGAAACTCAACATCAACTCATTGGAAAAGTAGAGCAAGAACAATTAATCATAAATCAATAAAATAAAGTTTAATTTCTAAATAATTAAATAACACATTAAATACAATTAATGTTTAATATAATTATTCGTCATAGAGTAATAAAAAATAAGTTATATTAATTAAAAGAAAATACATATTCTTAATAAATTAGATGCTGAGTATTTTACAGGCTTTCATGAGATCAACTACTCGGAAAACTACCCTTTAATAATGAAAATCTACTCAAAATCCACTAAAAGGTAAGTAATGTTCAAATTCTAAAAATCTCCTTCTATCCATCTATTTGTAATAGAATTTTCCAAGCAGGAAACGAAGGTTCCATCCTCCAAATAATTTGGCAAAGACAATTTTTAATTGGTTATAAATGGGAGTGAATCGACGTTTTCCTTCCATCTAATCGTCTCGAAATGAAGTTGCAGAAAGTTTTTAGCAAAGCAGACCCTCCTTTATATTACCTTCTAACATTCCTTGGAAGCTTCCCTCAATCACTTCATTATCGCCCTCATCATCATGACTCCCTGAGTTCTCCATTCACACACACACCCGCAGAGGATTGCGTAGAGGAGAAGGAAAAAAGTCTCCGGTACGCCTCCTTATCACGTCTTGAATTAAACTCGAAGGAGGATGACAAGGAAGAATCTCTCTTTTTTATTCATTCGCAATAAGAAGACTTCTCTGCAGTGTGTTTGTGTGTGCAGAAGTCGCATAAGAGATAGAAAGACCTGAACAGGAGAAGATCACTGAAAGAAGATGTTTTATTGACTCACGGAGACTTGGCCATTTTTCCTCCACACACGCGTTGCTCGTTAAAGAATGCGAAAATTCTTCTTATAGTTTAAATATCTCTTGTTCAATTTGGTCGTCGAGGAGTTTCTAACTCACTCACAGATTTTCCTCTAACCCATTCCAAAAGACCTCATTAAAAAGAGGAAAGGTAATTTTGAACACGTGAAGGATCGAGGTGATGAAAGATGTGAAAAGGAAAAATTAGCTACAAGACCTGCCGACTCTTAATTTCACATTCTTCCTCTCATATCTCCTTAGATTATAATTTAATAAAAAGATAATTGAGAAATTAAACCCCAAGATCAAATCTCAAAACCAACACCAAATTAAGATTTTAAGATTAAAAAAATCTTAAATGTCGACCAATTATTTTTTTAATTAACGTTTCGTCTTCCCCGAATTTGGTAGTAAAAATTCTATCTTTTTAAATTAAACAATATAACGGTAAATTAAAGCAAGCAAAATTGGTTAATTGGCAAAAAGCTAAAAGCCATTAAAACAAATCTCATCTACAGCCAATTTTATAATATTAACACAAATACACAACAAGTGAAATGTGAAATATAATAATGATATTGGCAAGTGAAATAGAGGTTGAATTAAAATGCAAAATATTATGTAAGCATTTAAGATGAAATATAATTTGGGTTGGGAGAAAAAAAGTGATTCTTAAAATAAGGTCCATGTGGGATAAAGGATTTCGGGAATGCGGGTCGGGCGGAGAGAAAAGAAGAATGTGGAAGGGGCAATTAAGTCAAAAGAGAAAAGTGAGCGGGTGGATGAGGTTCATAAAAGAACTTCTTTCCTCTCCAGCCCACACACCAACTTCTGGAAGTCGGAAAGAGAAGTGTAATAAAGGAAATGATGATGATACATGTTTTGTGTGATGATATCTTACCAGCTGGAGCGTGTCGTACTGTTTCGGAGAGACCTCGAGGGCAAGTGAGTTCCCGGAGCTCTGGATGAAGTGGACCACCTGATCGTAACTCTTCCCGAAAACTCTCTTCCCATTCACGCTCACGATTCGATCTCCTTCATGGTTTCAAATCATAAATGCAAAAAAGGAAAACAAAAAAGTCAAACCACACGAAAATCATAAAAATGAAAAATTATAAATTAAATGTGTAATTTCTTAAATTAGCAAAATTATAAAAATGTAAGATTAAAAATAAAACTAACTTTATTTTAAATCAAATAGCAAATGCCACTCAATGTCAATCCACTCAATGAAAACATTTTTATGAATAATAGAAGAAATCTCAAGACAAACTATAAATTAATAATCAGCCTTTTTGTAATTAAATTAAATATAAAAAAATATTTTATAGAGGCGATGATGACTAAAAAAGTTATGTAAAAGCAGGAAATCACTCTGCAGAACTCTTTACGATAAATATAAAATCCACTTCGCGAATAATAAAATTAAAAGTGTGAACGAACTCTCCCCAAGTCTCGAAGAAGTAAAGTAGTAAAATTGAAATTTAAAAGTTACACGGGCATTTATGACTCTCTTGCCCTCCATCAATTACAATGAAGAGATTTTACGAGCCGTCGTCTCATCTTCACTATTACTCAATATCTTATCAACCCTCGCGTACGCCGACAACCCTCGTAAAAACGAGTTCAAAAATAAAAGCGCTTTAAAAAACTCTGAGCAATTTCAGTCAAATTTTCATAAGGTTTAAAAAATTTTATCCTATGTACTACGTAAATATTTAAATATTATTTACCTAAAATCTTTACTAATAATAATGTCTGATCCAACTCGAGTAATGAAACGCGTCTGACTAACAAGATTCAAACCCGGGCTTCGTATTTATCCATCTTCAAACGCAGGCATTTAGGAGGGAACGTAGGAGTTGAACTTACAAGTTGAGATTTATATTTGAGGATGCGAATGCGTCAACTTTTACCGTCAACGCCTTCGCCGGGTTCTATTCATCATAAAGAACCGGCGAAACTCCCGGGTTTCCAAATGAATATAAAATGGTCCCTCCGTGACCTCCACGACTTTTCCTCCTTTTAACTTCCATTTGACTTAACAACCCAAATCGCTCCAGGTAAAACAATCATTTGAAATAATGTATTTAAACTCTCCATTATACTCCCCCACAGAAATCCTACGCAATTTGTTTGGTATCATCTTATCTCGTCCAATTTTCATGTTTTTCGATACGAACCCCCACAATCAAGCTATATTCATGATCTTTAAAACATCATCATTCCACAAGTAAATTAAATTACGATTACCTAAATAATGTAATATTAAAACTTAATTTTTAATTTACGCGGATCCTAGTTTTATAGCTGTGACCTTTTGTAATAATCATTAAATAAATTAAACCTAAAGTTTAATTAACGGCAGAGTAATAAAAGTTTTATACTGACCTACGCAAAGACCGGCTCGAGAAGCTGGGCCATTCTCCCGGACACTTTTGACAAATATGGTGTCAACGGGCTCAGTTACCTTTCCGAGCCTCTTGCCCTCATCTCCTCCTTTCCCGTTCCGTCCACTCTCAGCCACTCGACCATCCTGAAATTAAATAAAATGATTAAAAACAAATTCCAACAAAAATTAATAAAATCAAATTCTCTGTAAATTAATAAATTAATTTTTTCATAAACAGCAAAATACCTTGTAACCCCAAAATTTAATTAAATTGAAAATCAGTGGTCAATAAACAACTCTTATGAAGAAAGAACGTGAATACAGCTGACAGGTCTTTACAAGTTCCCAGCTGTAGTAATAATTGTGATTCCCCAAATTTATCAAATGGTTAATCTACATTTATTCAAGGGGCTTTGTAGGCCAGCCAGGATAGTTAAAAAGAGCCGAAGGAGTCCAAGACTCGTTCGAATTCACGTTCTTCTCACTCTCGTCCCACTTTTCACAATAGGGCTCAAAAGAGAGAAAAGGTCTCTCCGTGTGCACGAGACCCATCCGCCAAGATTTCCAGAATGGATTCTAATTAGCCCAAAGTGACACTTTCCTCCTCCTCCTCCACGTCATTCGAATAATCTTTCGTCATCCGACAATTTCATTTGACACTTTGATAATCCTTTGTTTGAAAAAAAATCAAACCATTTGCCATTCCACTCCTCGCCCCCTTAAAACTTTCTTCCAATTCTCTCAAATCAAATCCTCATATGAATTCACCTCATCTTTGCACTTTTTATTATTTAAATTAATAATCTAAAATCTTAAATACAAAACCAATAGTATGTAAGTTCTTAATAAAAGCTTGTCTTATTTGAATTTAAATCCCATCTTAACCTTAATAGCCTTTCGTATTAAAAAAAATCTAATTCTGATTAATTCAGTATACATTTAAGTAATTTAAATAATATAAAAATGTCAAATTAAAATGGTCTATTAACATTAACAGTAATAGGAACTTGTACCCAAATGGAATATTTGTAATTAACAAAGGCTGAATGGTTGAATTACACCAAGTTCACCTCAAAGTGCAGAATGACATTCTATCAACCTGTCAATAAAAATGGCGAATAAGATAAAATTATGTGTTTTATATATTCAAAACGAATTAACAAACCGGCTTGTCAACTTCACCCTCTTCACCTTTACTTAAATTTCAATTCGTCCCATGTTCAATTTTACTAATATTGTCATTTTACATGGAATTCTTTTAAATCACGATCGTCAAGTCATTTAATTAAAAGGAAATTTGGAGTCAAATAACGTCTAGTTCACAGAATTCCCCTCATTATATTAAATCAATTCGGAATCAATTCAAAGGAGAGACACTGCACAGGAATGACTAATCGAATGACAAAATTCTGGCAAAGGAATTTCAAAACTTGATTCATTTTCTTCTACTTTCGACGCCTGTCCCCCTTTCATTGCACAGGTACATTTCATCTGTCAACTTATGAATTCCTCATTGGAGAATCTCAGTCGTCTCTCTTGGCTTAACATTGTGAGGATGAGAAAAGGTTAATTTATACAAAAAAGATTATTTGATCATTCGCAAGATTCGTCATAAGCCAACAGGGCAAGAAACAGATATTCTCAATTCTTCAACTTCTCCGCTCCTTAATTGGCACCGCTTTAGATTATTCACTCTCATTTCCAAATGGAATTCACATATACGAGACATAATACAAGAAAATCGACATGATTGAACTTAATCATGCACACACTCGGACCTGCCCCAAGTCAAAGATCACACATCCCATGAGTTTTTTTTAAATAACTCCCTTAAAAACGACTACCACTTTATTAAGAACCCATGACGAGTCTCTATCTGTATATAGAACCAGAACATGTACGGAAGAACTAGTGAGAGGGATTTTCTAATCCTTCTTTTTTTCGCCTACATCTCTTTTACCAAGTTGAATTCATTAATAAAGTTAATAAACAATACAAACACTCATGTGTTGTATGTCTAAAAGTTCCATTTTCTCCACACCAAAGGGGTCCGTGTTGTTCAAAAAGAACCATCATTAAAATTCTTTCTCATAAGGAGCGAAAAAGGAAATGAAGTAGCGTATGATCAACAAACACGAAATATAAAAAATGTAACAACATCCAAATGAAATATAGAAAATGAATGAAATTTGAACTTTTCGCTATTTAATGGCCTCATCGGCACTTGGCTCATTTTGTACAACTATAAAGAATATAAGTATAAAATAAATAAATATTTATAAAGGCTTCTTATATAGAGTGAGAATCATTTGGACGAAGTAAAGGAGATTTTCTCTTTTCTCAACATCTCGTCCGCCCACCTTTCCGTCTCCTTTCTCATCTCAAAGATGTGTGAGAAGGCAGGAGGCAGGTGAGGCAGGTATTGAGATTGAGAGAGACAAATGAGACGGAGTGAAATTGGAATTCATCTACTCCACACACGGAATTTGATCTTTATAACTGATTTTTACGCATTGTTCACGACGCTCCGGCCCCAATGACGCGTTCAACTCCACGATAATGCGAACCTCGCAAGAACCTCGAAAGGAGTGAACGAACGGATGGGAAATTAGTAAATGAGTCTAATGAGTTATTAGAGCACAGCGAGGAAGACTCCCATTTCGCTAATTACTCCACTCACAAATACAAGAAAAACATTCTATCTGCAATTACCTTATTCCTACGTATAATTCTTATACCTGAGTTATATCAAGGTATATGTATTTTCACAGAATCTAATGTTCTGTTCAACTAACTACCTTAAATTCCTATCAGTATATAAGCTTGATAATTCATATTAGCCTTAATTCCATACGAATTTATGAATTCATGTTTCTAAGTACAAAATCTTTGTAAATTGGTTATACTGACTGTACAAAATAACAAAATTAAGAGAGGTATATATGGCTATATTTTAGACGAACGAAGGAAGTGTTTTAAGAAAAGTAATAACATAACTAACAGTAATACGCGAATGAAGAAGACTTTTCAGTCATACCTTGTTAAAGTTAAAGCTATATGCGAAATTTTCGGCTTAATTAACAACCTACGATTTAAAACAAAAGGTAATATTTCATATATTTATTTTCTACTGATGTTATTCAACTTTATTCTTTAATGTGGTATATCAACTGTTACAATTTACAAGATAACATTTAAACTCCAAAGTTATAAAACAAGTCAGTATTTGCAAAATGGCACTAGATGTATGTATCTCATCTCATCACAATGCGCAACAATCTTAGAATATAAACATAAATAGCTAATGTTATATGAATGTGGTTTTTAAAAAAGATTGTCCTGTTATGGTTTAATTCCTTATTATAAAGAACATTAGCTGAAGAGGATTCGTGATTAAAAACAAGCTCTCGTACATACGTGTCCATTTGCCAAAAAAATTCACAACTCTAGCCGTATATTAACTCTTGGATTATATGACTACCTATACTATGAGAACTATGACGAATAAAGGACTAACGACCAACGTATCACTTTGGCATATGAACGTTCTTGCCAATTCTCCAACCTGACTCATTATATAAAAAGATATCAAAGGCTTGAGTCTATGAGGAGATAGGATTTTAAATTTTAATAGAAGAAATGTTCACTTTAATCTTCCAATCCTTAACAGATAGCGGTCTGTGAGAATCGTATCAAATCCGCTCAAATTCACAATGTCAGTTCTCATTAGCTTTAATCCTCCACACTCCAAAGAAGGTTCATTTGCGAAAATCAAGCCCAATTTATGTCCCTGCCTCAAAGCCTCCCAAATTGAGATGGTAAATTCAAGGGGAAAATGAAAAAAAGTAGAAAGATATCTAGTCAAGCTGAAATAAATGTAGAATCAAAATATGGTTAGATTATGAAATATTTCCACTCACATTTCCGTAAATATCTGGAGGGTAGACGATGAAATGACGCAAGGTGAATCCAAAACCATTGTGGTTGTGATAGCGAGGAATCTGAACGAATCTCAGCCCGAGAAGTCCCTGTAAATCAAAAAAAAATCAAAAATTAATAAAGTTATCTACAAGTCCATTAATTTTCTTATATAATTATTATTATGTAATTAATGAAATGTTGAAATTCCGAATGACGAATTAATTAAAATGGACGCGGATGATGCAATCTTGAATCTTGATGCAGCATGATTATTTAAATGATAATTAATTAATTGTAAATTCTTAAACTGCAATTGACAGAATTAAATGAATTAATTTCCTCCAATTGTCGAAGAGTTAAATAAATGTTAAATTAAAGGGAATGAAAGACGTAAAATCGGCGTTCATTTCGCGTCTCGCCCAACCTAATTTTAGCCAAAGAATTCGTAAAAAGTGAGCGTAGAGGGAAAGATGGCCAATACATGGGCTGATCTCTTTAACTCTTCTTCTGCTCTTTAACAGACTCATTCCTAAACATTTACTCTCCCCATCATCCTATTTTTATTTGAGAAAAAGGAGAGCAATTCCTATTTTTACGAGAAAAAAGTTAATTGGCAAATAATACTTTGAATGCTCCGCATCTCTGCCCGCCCATCCTCGTCACGTCATTCATCCGTAGCTCCCTTCTACTTAATTTCGCTAAAACTAGCCCAGCTTAAATAATTACAAAAAATATACTTAATAATACCAATAATATCTAGTACAAAACTACAATACAGACACAGACGATGCTCAAATGAACTTTATAAATTAATGATATAATCTTAAAAAAATACACATTCATATGACTTATAGATGTACTCTATAAATTGTCTAAAAAGTATTGTTTAGTTGATTTAATCAATGTGAAATCAACTTAAAATTATAACCCAAAACCCAAGCTTTTCAAATATTTGTAACTTAAACTATTGACCTATTCATGATTAAACGGTAATTTTACAATTTTACAAAACTCTCACGTTTTTTCTCATTATGTTACTCACAACCAAACAAAAATTTAGCGGTTAAAATAATAAAATCATGAATTAATTCTCATGTTCATCATATTGATATATTAATGTTTCTTAACAATTCATCACTGCTCCTCCATTCAAGTCCTAGGTCTCCACAATTAAAAAACAAACAAAGGAACCCGATGAGCTGATGACTCCGTGAACATGAAAATTCCTCTCGAATCAAAAGGAGTCCGTGTGAAACTCGTCAACTTCCTCCTTGTTTCCTCCCTCAAATCTCGACATCTTCACACGTAATGATTATATTAAAAAAGCGCCTGTGGGAGGTTGTCTTAGAACATGGACCTCCAGACTCCGCATCGGATCCTCACAGGAACAGCATGAGAGAATCATAATAACGAATGAGGCCAACAAGGTCCCGTCAATTCCTCTAGCCAACTTTCCACCGACTCGGAAGAATTTAGCAAAAATTCCTCTCTCAAAATCCCTATCTCTTCCTATGGTTGTTATTATGTGTGTGTGTGAGAGAGAGAGAGAGAGAGAGAGAAATAAAAAAAGGCACATCCTCCACTGCCACCATGATCCTCTTCGTCATGGGCCTCATTTCCACAGCGGATCCGTGGAAAAGAGGTAAAAAGGAAACAACAGTTATTTCTCATACCTATTATAAAAGTAACAATGGGGGCTCTATTCACGACTCACTACTTCATCCCATGTAATTCTACTTACCTTAATACTTCCGTATTAATCCTCTCTTAATTATTCTCTGCTTCAATAACAAATGGGCGAAATGACATAATAAGCCCAGAACAAAATCCTATTTATATTCACAACCATTTCCACCAGACCCCACACATTTGTACCAAGTTCAATTCTAAATCTTTCACACACTCTACATTGTACGAGTACTCGTATTTAAATTAGAATAGCAATAAGTAGTACATAGGAATAGAATTAAATTTTAATTCTTCAAAGAAAACTAGAGCATTTATTAATTGTTAAACTTGGATAATTTTAAAAATATGTGGTCTTTAACCTTTTGATTAAAATGAAAGTCAATTGTTACACTTGAAAAATCCTAATTTTAAACTTGAGGGTCAAAGAGGTAGCATGATTCAAGCTTTATATATAAATCCGGAGGTAACGTGGAGGGGAAATGTAATTGGCTTCGGTGGAGGCTCTCGAGGAATTCCAAGATACACAACTCCATCCGATCTACCATATATCTCCTTATGTCCTAGACTCGGCAATAACTCCAGAAGTTATTCAATATCATATACTCCCATATTCCTCTCTGAGGGTTCTTCCAATGGACTCCATGTAGGTAACATCAAACATTGGAGAAATGTGTGTGTGGGTTCTGTATGTGTAGGATGAGAATATGAGCCGACCAGACTGCTTGTCTTTTTCAATCCATTAGGATTCGATACGAAACATTTTCTTTTTCCAAAATATCTCCGCTGAGGTTGAGAAAGTGGAGTGTATGAAGAATCATCGGAAATTGATAAATGATGCATGACGGCGAAGTTCCCTGCACATATCCCCTACATTCCACTTCTCTTCGTTCTCTTCACTCTCTGTCTAGATATTCGACTCTTGGAGTGAGATGGATAAGAGTGGCAAATAAAACATGATTTTCCCTCAAGGAAAAACTTTGCTCCCATGACTTAACCTTATTATGCACGCCTTCTCGGCTCCTTCAAGAACTTTACTTCAAAAGTGGTCAGACTTTGATTCCCCTTATGTAATCATGACACGGAAGATCTTTACTATATTTATATGACACTAGGAGATAAAATAGCAGAAAACAGTAGACTACAATACATAAGTAATACATATATTTATAAACATATTGATACTTCACTATATTATAGATACTCGTATTAGATATTCCCATTTACAAAAAAACATTTCTTTTCGCGGTTCAACACTGTCTAACAACACTGGCAATACAATACGCACGAGCCAAATTTTAACTTTTTTAAATTGACTCTTTTATCTACTTAAATAACCTCAATAAGATATCTGCAAAACTTTGAGCAATACGAGAGGATTTAAAAGTCTATGAGCAAATGAGGAATATGTTTCTGTAATATTAAGTTATTACAAAATACAGTTGAATCGAATTGAAGGTTTACGTATTAGCAAAGGGAAATGAATCAACTTATTAGTCCGGATTTCTCCTTCATTATAATCATTAGCGAGGAGGATGCACGAAGAGACATTGAGGGAATCAAAGATGAGAGGAACAATATGGATATGATTGAGAATAATCGTCTCACGAACCTATAAAGCACGAACCAATTTTTTTATCAAATCACTTCATGTAATTTGACTCTGTAATGAATCGGACTCAAACTCTCAAAATTATTTATTGTGTCCTTATCGATAAACTTTGAGTTTCTCTCAAAGACCGCGGTGAATGTCAGAATCTACTCTTTGTGCAAAACAAATATAAATGTTAGTAGTATATTGTGTATTATTATAAGCACGAATTTTAGAATATTAGGCTTTGAGTACATGAATGAAATAAAGTCAAATAATTCAGACCAATTTTAAGGTTAACTGCGCCTCTCTCAACTTCGTCTAGACTTTTAACAATCCATAAAAATTGATAACTTCAAATTAATGAAGGAGAAAATGATGTCGCAATTTGTCAAATAAATTTTAGCATTTAAAACTTTTCCAATCTTTGTTCATTCAATTTACGGATCCAATTAAATTATAAAAAATACTGAATACCTATAAGATGAAACAAATTCAAAGAATTGGATCAAAAGGGCGAAATAGCAAATTGAACATCACTTTTATTCCAAACTTATTCAATATGTTAAAAAACTAATGGAAAACTTTTAAAATCAAATTAACTAGCCTTTGAGAACAAATTGAAAATTACATTATAAAAATCATTATTTTTCCAAGAATTCCAACTTCTCATTTCATTGAAAATTTGAAATGAAGATTGCCGAGAATGAGTTTTTGTCAAGTTTGAGAGTTCTTCCTTTGCTCAATTAGCGGGATGAAAGGGAAAAAGCAAAGAGTGACAGAAAACATGAAAATGTAATTAAAATCCTTTTTTCAAACCAACCTCTGCCCTTTCAGTTCTTCTAATGGAAGTCCCGATTGACAACTTAACACATATTAATATAACAATATATAACCCAATTTTCTTTCACATAATGAATAAATTCTGCTTCTCGTGATATTATCAAATTCCTAATTAGCCATTTAACATTATAAGAAATGAATTAAAAGATCTCTCAATCCCTCACGACCCTTTTATATTTAATTACATTACTCACTTCACAATCAGTTAGTAAACCACTCACCGAGCCTTGTAAATGTGCTGATATTTAAACAAGTGTCTTTTCTGTCAAGACAACTCCATAAAGTCAGTTTATTGCAATTACATAATATATTCATAAATTCATATATTCATAAATTCACATATTTTGCCTTTTCTAATTCTAGAATTTAATTCTATTCTTCTGTAATATAGAAATTGTGATTTTACACTACACATACTTAAATTTACTAATATTTATATTATATTATGTATATCATTTTACACCCCCATTTGAATCCGAAAAAGGGTGAATGATCTCATACAATGTATAACAATACAAACATAATATATATTTTATTGCAAGAGCTTCTGTACTCTTGGCCCTTTGTTGACATTCGTTTTCTTTCCAAAACCCGTCATGAGCTCCTCATAAAGAACCCAATTGAATCATGCAAAAGAGCGGACAAACTTAAGCTTTATGACACATGAGGAAACATTGAGATAATGAAGAATAATAGTATCTAAATGACACACAATGTAAGTCAAGTTTCAAAAAGACTCCAACAGCCTCTTGGAAAGAATCACAGAAGGAAAATGATAAAGAATACAAAATGGCAATGACTCTCCATCTTCACTTCCACATCCATCCTCCTTCAAAGAAGAATGAGGTGGAAATGGAACAAAAAGAGGCTTTTAGAAAGACCCATGCAAATTGACACAATACGCTAAAATTCATAAAAGACCCACGGAATCAGTTGAAGAGAAGTGGAGTATTTAGTCAAAGTTCCTCCATAAAACTTTTCGTCAAAATCTCCAAATCCACAATATCATTATTTTCATTATACATACAAAAGAAACAAACATTCAAATTATTTCAAATCCTTTCAAACTCAGAATAATTCATAATAATAATAATTATAATTCAAAAAGGAATAATTTGACACCTGGAGGTGCATAGAAGAAGATAAAAATAATTAGCCAAACAATTCCAACGTTCTTAAGCCCATTAACCAAATGATTACCATAAATAATGCATAATGCATACCAACATGTAACTCAAATAACTAAAAATGTATATTCATAAACACCGCAACCTATTTTTTTCTCTTAATTTAAAATTCAATCCAATAAGCATAAAATAAAAATTCATTTACAATGTGCTTGTTACAAGCCTCGTCAAACCTACATTTTTGCCAATAAGACAATAGATCATAAAATGGCCCATTCCTTTGGCTCCCGTGTGGAATCCAATACAATCAGTTTCAACGACGGCTGAACCGGAATAAATTTGTGCACACGGAAATCCATGGGTTTAATAAGCCAAGGTGTGTTGTGTAAAGGTCCACTGTTACGAATCCGATTACGTGGAACAAAGGAGAACAACAATAGCGGATGAGATGATATTTCTAATATAATAAACCCTGCAATAGACAATGGGAGAATCCTCCATAACCTTAAACTACATATCAGCTACAATATTGTATATTATCCGTTGTTTTCTATCATCCAACTTCACATTCTTTCCTATACTCAACTGGTCAACCTCTGTATAATTCTATCAGTATATTATTGTATACTTTTATACTTCTACAATATACTCAACTTGTATCATTTATAAGCATTACTAGTTATTTATATAAATAAAAGAGTGGCGAATTGAAAAGGGTCTAATGACCTCCGGGACTTCCTCTGAACAGGGAAGAATAAGAGAGGAAAAGAGTAGCGAAATGGTCATTTCCGCTCTTCTCATTTGCCCTCATCTTCCTTTTGCCTACAACAGAGAAAGAAAGAGAGTTGTTTTCAGATAACAACGGCGGAATTCATCGAACCTCTTCATTGCAAATTGCACTTTGGGCCTGCAATTAATTTCCCAGTCCTCCTCCTCCTACCGCTTCACAATTTGAGGAATAATTTCAAATCATTTGTCCTTGTATGCATTCGCAATAAGAGTGGTTGAAGTGTGGAGAGAGAACAATGGGATTTTATGTAAATATTCTTTACACGCAAAAGAGGGAAAATAATTGATGTAATAGAATTAATAATAAGTAGAAAGGTCCAAACAACTTTTTACAATCAACAAACTTTTATATCCTACAATACCATATGTATTAAATATATACAAACTAAATAACTAACCCTTAAACATGTAAATAAGGGAGTAAAAAGTAATGGTTTAAGGATACACCATTGGAAATACATGGTTCTCCATTGTGCTAAAAAAGTAAAATTGCAATGTGCTATAAAAGGATAAAGACACTAAATGGGTTTTTATGATAGATATAATTGTTATTGTTCCTCTGAGCAAATAAATATGCAAATGCGTCGTCGCAATTTGGACACAATCAATTTAAAAAAATGAAAGTCAAATCATCATTTTTTAATTCTTTAATCTTAATCTCGATTTCTCAATATTCCCATACCCTATCTAGTTGACATATTCAATATGAACATGGTGGAAATCAAATAAAAAAGAAACGGAGTTTTGACAAAGACTCAAGAATCAAAAATGAATCAAGAATGCATTCACCCAAGTGTTGAAGACCAACAAAAGGAGAACCCCTTTTGATATTCGCTCAATTGAACCGAATAAATTTTTTTGGCAAAAAATTGCTAAAATGAGGATCTCATCGCATTTTATGAGCGGAGAGATGAGACGGGAAAAAGAAGGGTTTAATAGAAACTAAAAGAGATACGGGAAAAAATACCGCTTGCGTCACCACGCTTATTGTCTCTTTCAATTCCTCCGCATCTTTCATCGACTCCTCCTTCCCCTCCCACTTTTGATTTAATCTTGGAAAAGCAATAATAGAAATATATAGGAAAATGCCTCAATACATTTTAATATCCTTCCCCCAAAGTCAAACTTTGTAATATATTATTTATGCAAAATCCTAGTTTTAATATATTTAGGCCCTGAAGGAACAAAATAAAATAGTGATAAGATCGAAATTTGCATTCAAGCGATTTTTTGCGAATAGTTAAAAGGAGCCTTTTGGCAATATCAAATTGTTTCCCAAACTTTGATTTTCCCAATGAAAACAAATTAATTAAAATCTTCAATTTATAACTTGGAATAAAAGTTTGGAAAGAAGTTCAAGTTGGTTAATTGAACAATTTCAAATTCCAATCGCTCGCTCGAAGCCGCTAAACTCATTCGTAATTTAGTAATTCAAACATTCCCCAAAAAATCGGGTCCAATTTCCCTAATGGCCAAACTGCGTCAGTCTTGAAATTTGAATAATAGGGAAATGGGGATTCCAGAGCAATTCCTCCGAATTACACCACACTCACTGAAAAATGGAGAAATGTCTCTGTTTTCTGTCTTCATTATTCGCCTTATCTCGTTCCCATTATGAAATACCATGCAGGACCATGAAGAGGTCAATTGGGAATGATCAAATGAAATATTCCGCTTCTTGTTAAATCTTTCTAAATTTTCCTTTAAAAATTGTGCTTATTAAATTAAATGATAAGGGGAATTTCAACATCGCAATTTAACCAACCTTCGTCAAGTCCTTTAACTTAATGAACTAAATTAACCATTTTGGCCCTCAACATTTCCCCCCTTTGACATATGAATGTGAAAATGAGGAATTTGAACCATTAGCTTTTCGATAAAATCACCGCTAATCACACAAACGATTCTTAATATAAATCCCTCCTCACATTTGAATTCACAAAAAATGTTTTAAAATTCCTTACCTATTTGTATCCAAAATTTGATAGCACTTAAATTCTTCGTTTCGTATTATTTAAATAATGAATGATACTGATCATTTATCAGCATACAATTTCAAACCACTTCCAAATTAAACATAACTTTATATTTTTAAAATCCACATTATAACTTGTTTGGCAGAATGTCAATTACTGAAAAATTAAAATTACAATTTTAATAAAAAATGAGAATTATTAAAAATTATTTTCGCCTTTTCGTATCGGAAGCACAAAGGGAAAGGTCGACAAGTGGCCGGGTCTTTGAAACCATGCTCATATTTCACAAAAGGGAAAAGCCGGGTGCAGAGGAAAATATGACGAAGCTGTATATCTGTATAATATAGGAAACTAGGGATGCAGTGGGTGAGTGTGTAAATGTGTGTATTCGTTTGCAGTGTCCTAGCCCTACTGAATGTGGTGGTGGTGCATTGGCAGGAGCCGGGGAGAAAAATGTCTAACTTTGGTGGGATGAGTCCTCCTCTTGTATTACCTATATCATCCCCTCCCCTTTATACCCCATTATAACCACCCTACTCCACATCTCTCCACATCTCTATAATATTCTCTTCCCATACTAAAGAGACAAATGCAGAAAGAACACATTACAACATGCCTTACTAACTAACGATAAGTATACATGGCCATATTGAAATATTGAACATAGCCCAAATTTCCTATACCTTTAACTGAATTGTATTAGAAATTAAAACTATAGGATTATTTGCACGAGCTCTATGACTATCCAAACCGTGTGAAGGTATTGAGAGATAGGGAGGAACGGCGAGTGTTGGATTTAAGAACGGGGTGGTGGAGGAACGTGGCTTTTCTTCTCCGCTCCGAAATAATTCCTCCTTGGAGGGAACGGGGGATCCATGGGGTGGGGTAATGTATACTTAGAAATTACAGCCAGGAGTCAAGACCCTCCAACATTTCCCCCAATGAGGAGAAAAAAGGAGATCCCCCAAATTTTCTATTTATATTCCCCGCCGCCAACTATAGAGGAATGGAATCATAGGAGTTATTCCTTTCGACACATTCTCCCGACATCCCCGTGATTCATACTTTCTCTCATCTTAATCTACAATCTCCAGGAATCCACAATTGTCCTCAAGGAAAATCAACATTTTTTTCAAATCTTTAATCTTTTTCAATTACAAATCCTTTTGAATACTTAAATTCCTCAATTTTTTCATTTCTGACTGTTTCAAAACTGCATTTAAACTACGCATAAAAATGATTTTGGCGAATATTCATACACTAATTAACAAAAGAAACATTCAGCTCATCCGTGTAAAGCGACAATTAAAAATGACAAAAATTATCAAAGATTGTAAATTTTACAAATGGTATATTTATGCTATCGTTAGATTTATTGAAAAATTGAGTTATTTGCTATTCCCTCACTAAAAATTTAAATTAGGGACAGATAGGAAAATGAGTGATGTGACATGCGGCATGAAAATTAAAAATTATTAGCATAAATATCGATATATGGGTGTGGGGTAAATGCATAAGGCTCATGAATCTCTATTAACCTCTAAAAACATTTCCTCTACCTTCGTCGCCTTCCTTGGCTCCGTTGACGCAGAGATTTCTGAGAAGGATTAAAGAACTATAAACCCTTTTTTGCCAAAATCAACATTTCCATTAGCCTCCGAACCGCTCAAATTATACAACCGCTCTCAAATTCCGGCCCTAATAGACCTCACAAATTGTGGAGCAGTCGAAGAGCTTATTAGCATCAACTCACAAGGTGTCCTTTCAAATCAACTCAATAAACATCTTCACGCCATCCTCATCGACCTCAGCCAATTCTTCCCTAGACGTCATTGGAATGAACTTCTTGGAATGAACCTCACTACTTTTGGCTCCTTCCCTAAACCATGCTTGGATCCACACACTTCCATATCGTTCCAATACTAGTAGACAGACAACCTCTTTGACTTCCTCTTTATTATCCCAAGTTGAACACACTAAACATTTAAACATTTACGCCAATTATGCAATCTTGGGTCTTAATATAACACTTATTACTCACAGAATTACAATACAATTCACGGATTTCCCTTTAATTTATCATTGCTTATCTTTATTCGTGTTAATCTACAAATCTTTAATAATCTACCCATTTGAATTAACATTGGACATTAACATTTTATTATTATTAGGTGAATTTCCGCATGGCCAAATTTGCGATAAAAATCCCTGGAAAAGGCGTAATGAAAAACTTCACTGTCAGTCTCCGATCCTCTGAGCCGACACTTTTAATAGCTAGAATGCGTGTTCATTGGTGTTCATAATGTAAGCAGGAATGGGAGGGAATTAGGAGAAAAGTGTAATTGTCGGGGATATAAACCGGACAGAAACCACAGTTCCGTGAATTACAAACCGCCGTCCGTATGGAATTGATGCCTACGGAGATTTGGGAAAAGGTAACAGGAGGATGTTTGGGTTAATGTGTGTAAAAACAAGATGATGATAGTATCATCATAATTCAACCAAATGCCTCCATACGAATTCCCTATGTCCAATAACATGTACTTTCCATACGTACAATAATGCCTAATTACTCATAGCTATAACCATAATGCTTTTCCAACACTTTACAATAACCGAAATCTCTCATGTTGAACGAGAATAAACTTTTATCATTTCCAAGCGCAGAAAAACATCCAAGCTACACAATTCCATTAATTCTCTTGCAATTTGCCAAATCCATTATTCCATTATTATTCTTTTATCAAAAGAGATTATAAAGGACAGAAAAATACAATTGTTGATTATAGTATTGAAAAATCTAAAAAATTTCAATCCACAAACACTGACGAATAATGCACTGAAAATTACATATTATGAATGATTTCAAAAGAATTATTAAACAAAGATTATTCTATAACGGCAAGTCATGATTAGGCTCAAATTGACAAATACAAATTTCAAAGGTAAATAAAAACCGTTTTTTCAATTTGCTGCTTATTTAAGAGAAAATCCAACTTAAGGAGGATGGAAAAGACAAATGGGGATTGGACAGGGAAATTGAAAAGAGTACGTGGACGACTCTTCAAGTCAAGTGGAGAAGTGGAGATGTATGGAGATGTAATACATAAATTAAGGATGGGAAAAAAGAAAAGTTTCCCATTTCACTTTCCGATATGAGCAAAAACTTGATTTTCAAAGTGTACAGATCCGATGAATCTTTCGCTCAAATGTCAATTACCGTTGTGGGTCTTCAAAAAGAGATAAACCAAAATGGATTTGATGTTTTTAATTCCCTCACATCAACATCCCTTGCCCTATGGTGGCTTTGATAGACATGGGGTTATGGTAAAAAAATGTTGTTGGTAAAGGTAAAAGGTATTGAGACCACAGGAGATTAATTGAACGATTTGAATCTACTCCTTTCCTAAGTGAATCAACATGTCTCGTTTCAGTCGTTTCTCTCAAAAAACTTGCAAACGAGGGATTCGTGTCAATGATGATAAAACAAGATACGCCTTCGCATCTCCATTTCATCCTTTTCTCCCCAATAATTAAAATGTTGAAATAAAACCCGCTTTCATTTTTTCTTCCGCAATAGTTCTAAGAATTTCTTTAATCACTATCAAAATGGCTAAACAATTTACCATTTTAGTATAATAAAACTAATTGAGGCATTCTTTGTATTTTGTCTGAATAAAACTAAACTAAAAGTTTTTCAATGTTCTCTAAATAAAGATTTTTTAGATTTCTTGTCTAACTCTGAAGTCTGAAGATAAAAGTGGCTTTATAATGAAATACATATTTATGTACTTATAACCAAACTTATATAAGTGTGTAACGTATAAAAGTATCATAACACTTACCTATTTATTAAATTCAACCCTCATGGATCCTCTTTGTGATAAGAAAAGATGAGTAAGAGTCTATTATTAATTTATAGAATAAAAACTTAAAAGTCACCAGCACGAATATCACACAGCGTCAAGTTGCACATGAATGTAATGATATCTCAATAGAATATTCCCAATATCTCTCCCTCCTCCTCCTCAACAATACACACACACACACTCACGTAATAAAATATTTTATAAAAGATATCGTGTCTTGACCTTCAAGTTCCCCAAAAGTACACACAAGTAAACTCAAGACGATAAAAAATGAGTTTGTCGACGAAGTGAGTAGTAAAACAATAAATAATATACACAAACAATCATAAAAACCAAACAGTGAAAAATCTTTTCAAGTCTTCATAGTCTCTTCACTTTCAATTTTACATTTTTACATCCATTATGCCTTCACCAGTAAAATCAATCATTAACTTAAATGTTTATTGAACTTGTAATTTAAATGGTCTTTCAAATTCAGTCCATTTACGTTTAAATTCATACACTGTTTTATTCCTATTCCTTCATACTTTGTCGATATTTATCTAACACAAGAATCAATTTCTGTTACATTATCAATAACTGTTACATTATCAATTTCCTATTTTGTCCGTGACACATTAAGGCGTTGAAGGCGTCAAGGCTCATAAAAAATTAAGATTCGAAATATCTAATCAGGAAACGTACAAGAGGGGATTAAGATGTCAAAAAGCCGTTCCACTTTGCCATGCTTTAAAAAATCTCCAACAAACACTCAACTTAAACTCTCCATGTCTCCATTCCTGATCTTGTGCAGATCTTAATTCTCCAAACTCCACAATTATCTTCTTTAAAAAATCTGGCTAGCTATTAAACAATCTGGCTTGTATTTGTAAAAGAAGGAGCCCAAACTCCCAACGTGGTGATTTGAAGGATGGAAGCCGTCAACTAGTCTGAAAAGTATCAGTGTAGGAAATCTCCATGTGTTGTGGTTCCTTTTCCTCCTCGCCAACATCATCCTCACCTTCCAAAACACCCCCATCATCCCCCTGAACAGACTCCTAATGTTCCTAAAGTATTTCTCCTATCTTTTCCTCCTATTCTCCAATAACTCCACTAGCTTCCCAATTCCACATGGTTGACTATGGTGGATGAACAGGGGATGAACTTGCAGCTCTATTATCCGCTCCATGCTTCCCTTTTGTCCACTCACATACAAATACAATCAAAGGGGAGTTGAGCGAAAAATCCAACAACAAGAGTTTTTATCCTCAATTTGGATAATTGTGTACGAGATGAAGATACCCTTTGTGAACAAGTGAAAATTCTGTTCACTTTAATTCCCCCTCCTTACGTCACCTTCACTTAAACTACACAATTAAATTACCTACTTATCAACAATTGTTGCATCATTCCTTGAATAAATTTTATTAATTGGCTGCCTATTTTATTAATGTAACTTCATATATAAAATGAACCTATACATTTAGTAGTTTCATATTTCAATGATATTTTACATTTGTATTTATATTTTCAACATTGTGATTACCAATGTACATATATTTTAATACAAATGTATTTTATAATATAAGTCTTGTTATATTAAATAATAAATATTTAGAGGAGTGGAATTTATAATAGACCTACAACACATTTGCAAATGGAAAGAGCAGTAGAGAAGCAGTAGTTAAACCATTTTTTTCATTTACCCTTCCATCATCCACCCCCTATAATTATCATGTTGGAAATCTATGTTCACTCGACATCCACTTGTGTATAGAGTAAATATACAAGTGGATAAATAAGTAAGTTTACACTACGAGATATATACACAATCTCCGGATGATGAGGATGATGTTTGAAATAAATACAAATAGCATTGAAACTGAAAGGTCCTTGATGGTCTCATTCCAACAACGGACACTCACGCCCATCATACTAACCGAATTATTACTGCCATGCCCATAACACCATATAGCTAATGACCGAAACTACACATTTCAATGTGCATTAAAAGTATTTCAATCATTCAATAATGTAATGTGAATACACTTGTACTTTCAAAAAGATCCTATATAAGAAACCATATGGTATGTATACAAGAGTAAAAGATCACATATTATTTACGTATGAACTCCATGTAATTGGAACTTTTGATAGACAACGACAACAATCAAGAGTTTTTATATGCTCAGCACTCGCTCCAAGATACCAAATGTGTTTTGTTAAAGTATGGTGTAGGTATATATGGTTGCAAAGCTCCAATGGGTTTTAAACCATGAAATCCAAATCATGATTATGTAGTGCTAATAAGCACACGAGCTTCGCCACTAACAATAGAGCAAAAAAGAATTTATTAGCACGGCGCTTATGAGAAAAGGCTCAAATTTGATTCAATGAGACAATTTAAGTTCTCTCGACATAACTCAAAGTTTGAATGCCAAATCAATTACCAATTTACTACACTTCTTCATTGTACATAAAAGTCCATTATTTTAATATGCCTCCACTTCCTATACATACATCTACTCGGTATTCGTATTATTAGGACCCGCATAATTTTAACTTATTATTAGCCCCCATTAAATTCACTTTCAAATTGTTTACATGTTGTCTAATCAAGGTAAAAAATAAAAATTATATTATAATAAACAACATTAAATTGGAAAAATGGTGAATTTTTGCAAATTTTCTATAAAAATTGATTTATCACTAGAAAGACCTTTGAACAGTCCATGAACTTAAACCGCCATTCACTTATCGCATTCGTACTTGGTTTGTGAAGTCAACAAGGAATAAATCTTCAAATTAAGGAAGTCGTATAAAATTTCCTCTCCTTAAAGCAAAAGTCTCCGAGGTTTCCTCCATTAACTTCCCATTCCATTTACCTCCCCCATAAAATTCAAACTGTTTGGTTGGGAGGGCCATCTTAGGAAACGGAAGCCTTGTGGACCAAATTTCAATCTCCCATCACAATTTACGAGCATTAACATTTAAAAGGAGTTGAACAATATTTTAATAGCCAATTCCAATCTCGCCGCCCTTCCCTTAAAGTAAAATGTCTTTACATTATGTGTGAACAGACTAAGAAATTAACAGGAATGATCATTTGAGTACTTCTGTTAACAAGGCAAGCTTTTAAATAATCATAAACTCAAGAGGAACCTCCAATGGATTCCTTCAAAGGAATATTAATTCATTTTTCCTCAACCAACTCCCTGATCACTATCTTAATCACAATTCCTTGTATTTTTTTTATTCAAACCATCGTTTGGCCATTTGGACTTAATGCATTCCTTTCTCATTGGATCAGAATTCGAGACTTCAATCAATCTCACAATACAAAATTATCACTTATCACTTCATTGAATAAAATAATTTGTCAATGATTGGTAGTAGTGGTAAGAATAAGCAAAACAATACTTTTTTCCGAAACCTTTTTGTTATCAACTCCTTTTATTAAAAGAATGAGATAAAAAAATAAGGAAATTAATGAATGATGACTGGAAGGAATTCGCCAAAGTTCATCTTATGATAAATTGAAAGACTATTTTGATAAGTTATCACAAATTAATACTCGTAAAAGGGAATTTACGTCATTTCTATTTTACCCTCCCCTTTCCTTATTTAATAAAATTGATTCGCAGGGACCAAAATAGAAAACGAGATACGCGGAAAGGCAAGAAAATTTCTAAATTGAATTAAAAGGATTTATTAACATGAAATTACATATATCGCATAGCACATGTCAGAACATTCAACTTTAATTCAACTGGATTTCAACTTTTAATAAAAAATATATTCGATATGCCAAGGTCCAATTTGCATTAATTATAAAGTATACATTTCAATAACATCCTTAAAAACTTTGAAATACCAAATGCCCATCTAAATCTTAAATTCCCAAAAGCAAGAAAATTCTTAAAATGGTCATAAACACACCTGGTCTATGAATGAACTCATGTTCCCATCAACCTAACCTACAATATAATTAGATACAAGTCTGACTTTGGCTTTAAACAACTCCCCCTGTGTTATTCTATATATTTTCATCCACGACATTCAAGTAAATGAAGCAAGGTACAAATCGTAAGCTAACACAATGTACGGATCATGTAAGTAGGATAAAACCCCATATAAAATACAATATCTTAATCATAGAGTGTAAAGGAATTCCAATGAAAAACAAAATCCTCATTTTACATGATCCTTTAAGTTAAGAATTCCGAAGAATCTCCGCAGCAGATTCCCAACCAAGACTTTTAAACACTAAAATGAGTCAAATTTCTATTATGAACGTTATAATCAGATAAGTCGAGTGGGGATGAACATGTTTTTAAAAACAAGGCTTCTTTTTTCTCTTCTTGCATTCGCTTCTTTAAAAGGTCAGAAGGAGTTTGTGGCGAGGAATATAATTTTTAATTCTGATAGCTTTCTTATTCCCAAATTAAAATAGAGGTCCCTCGAGGGCACACAACAATCTCTGTTTACTCACACACAACGACCAGAGGAATCTCGCAATTTGAATCTCTTCCTTTCTCATCTCTCTCTTTTCTCATCTCTTATATCTCATCCATTCTCGCCCATTCTTATAACCTAAACAAATCTTGTCTTAATATCAAACCATATCTTGATCGTTTATTTGGAACACGTATAATAATACTCGTACATTGTTATAATACAAACATATTTAAACAAGCATCAAGTTATAAAAGTCCAACTTGTCCAACTATGAGCATTATTATAACTATGAGGAAAATGGGTCTATATCCATTTAATCACTCACAGCCCATTTAGCATACAAGTTCATAAATAAAAATCTTATTAACTATATTCTTATCTATACTCAGCTTTATCTGCATGAAGTTCTGAATGTAAATCAAAGAGCCGTTATTTTTATATATTTATACTTTCACAAACATCAAACAAATAAGTATGTAGAAGAATGGTTATATGACTTCTGTGAGATTCTTATTTGTTTGATTGTGAGTATAGTCGGAGTGTTAAACAACTCCTTTGCTAATAGAATGATGATTTAAGAAGATATGAAGGAAGAGTTTGATTTATTAGCTACTTTACTCCTCCGCCTAATTAAATCCCTAATGAAAGGAAAGCAATAAAGAAAAAAAAGGTTTCCTTTTCGCCTCTAGGATTCATTCTTAATAAAACACTTTGTACTTTTAGCTCTTTCTTATTATTTTTATACGACACAATAAAAAAGCCATATCAATCCCATAATGAAAATTAACATTGGCTTCGCATAAGCTCACATTAGCTAACTGGTCGTAAAGGTCGTAAAATTAATGTAATTCCTTCAGGTGACTAAATAGTATTTTTATTACAACTCTGCGACTATTTGAAGATATGGTTATTAAGAAATTCCCCACGTAGAGGCAAATGATGAAATAATTTATCAGTTTGTGCAATAAAATGATTCATTACTCGTTTACTTATTTCTGAAGCGGCTTTTAAAAATCCTTTATCAATTAAACCATAAGAGCTAATGAGATATGAGACAAATTAAAGTTAAAAATGTTTAAATATATAATAACAAACATTAACTTTTAAATTAATTAAACACTTTAAACATTCAATTATTTCAAATGCCATATATAAAAGAAAGGATGTCATTGATGACAGTTTACAAAATATTATTAACTAGCGGTTAATTAAATTAACCATTTCAAAGGACTGAGATTAATGAGTTAATAACCCATAAGGCTTAAGAGCTTAAAAAGAGTCCAAGACCCACAAACGTGTGAGACATCAGAATTGTTTTTATTCCTAAAAGAAAGTAAAGGTAGGTGAGAGAAAATGAAATTAGTCATAAATACACCTCCATTTCACTTTCTATGTTCTAGCTTGATTTTGCCCATGTTTTCCTTCATGTAAAAAGTGAATTTATAACCACAAAACACCATCTACAATTAGTTAGTGATTATTCCAATTTAATGCAATTTCACACGAACGCTCAATAAAATCCCTTACAGAGTAATTATCCGCCCAGGATTACACGCCTTCAATATGCCCTTATAATTTTATAAACTTCATAACCCCTGAAACCTCCATTTGAACTTCAACACATACATAAAATATGTGTATAAACATAATAGGTACATTAATGTGGTAAATCATACTATACCTACCTACCTATGTGAATGTTCCTGATATTTTCCATATTATAAGAATATGAAAAATTGGCAAAAAATTTGCATGGGAGTTTGAATGTTCAAAGAGTGTAAATGATATTTGAACCGAACCCTCCGCAACATAAAACAGCCCACATACAACTTTACATGGCTTACATATATCTCCTCGCCCAAATTCCAAAAAAATGGAGATCGCATGTAACATTAAAAAGAGAACATTTATGACCCAGGTGCATGGTGCATTTGATGAACGGATTAACCATTTTCTACATTTTCCATCATAACAATTATGTTCATGGAGATCACACTGCAATGGCATTTGCCATTTTCATATAATAAATACGTGTAATATCGCAGTAATATGGATCCTATGTGAGTAATAATGTCAGTTCCTTCACTGTTACGAATCCTACCTTAACATTAAATTTTTCTTTGGAAAGTGCGATGGAAGATAATTACAGGCAAGCAGATTGCTCCCTCGACCAAACTCGAAACTCTCAAATTTATATGTAAAAAGAACCCAAGTTTCAAATCTTTCCAATTGTCTGTGGTTCACTATACATGCCCTTTTCACTTTATGTTCATTTAACCATTTTCCGCTCTTATCTCTCACATTTAAAAAAGATAAAGCATCCAAATCCTTATACATGTGGATCAAAATCCATTTTATAAGTAAGAAAATCAAAAGTCAAGTACTAAAGTTTTATAAAACATTATAAAGGTCAAAAACATATAAAACCACAATGGATATAATATATAAATTAACTTGCTAAAAAATAAACAAAATAAAAATTAATGAAAAATTCGCCTTTTTATTATAAGAATAAATGTTACTGAAAAGAATCAAAACATACTGAAAAGAAAATTTCTCCTTATAAAGAGGAATAATAATAAAAACGAGGAAATGAAAAAAGTTATTTAATAAAAGATGTCCGTTTGAATCATAAAGAACTCCACTTTACTCAACTCAAAAGCAAATATGCAAATAAGTTATAAATTCTTCCTCCACACGACATTTTCCTTCAACTTGAGTCTTGAAATTTTTTATAATTTTCTTGCAAATGTTGATTCAAGGCGTGCGGGTCGACATGTCTTATCAAACGTGTGTGTGTGTGTGTGTTAATGTCAAATCCAAGGCACTCATAAAGTCTGAGATAATCTTGACTCATTAGCTTATAATTCGCATTATACTTACACATTCGGCTTGTCTGCGCATTTGAGCTCAAACATCGAAAAACCATTGGGGAGGAGAAAAAACGGCAAATAATGGGATTCAACTGCGATTCAATTGTCTTGAGATGAACATGACCAACAAGACCTATATTTAACGTAGGTAATCATAGTGAATGTCTCTGAAAAGATGTTCATTGATCATTTGGAATAAATTATCTTCAAGTTCCTTAGAGGGATTCTTGGAGTGAACATGACGTAAATTAAGGTTTTAATTATTCATAAATTACAAAATAAAATAATATTGACACACCCACTTTAATTTACTTTCTCATCAAGACTAGCTTTATTAGGTAAAGCAAACGCCTTCTAAAACCTTCCAATTCCAGCGATTGCAAAATTCCATTCTTCTCAATTTATTTCTTTTTTAAACAATAATTAAAATTCTTTATATTTAGTACTCAAATTAATCTTTGGGTTAGTTAGACCACGGCGTAATGTGATTTATCAAATAAACCTAATTTATTGAATGCCCTTAAAACCACGTTTATCAAAATTGAATTCCGTAAATATTTGCCCAACGATGAAACGATAATTGGATGATGATAAAGATAGGGGGATATATCTGGTAAATGAATTCCACCTTCTGCTATCCAAATCACATTTATGAATCATTTCTCATATTTATTTGGCCTTCATTGTGAAGCATTTTAACACCTCCAGGTTCAATTTCAACCTCCGGCAAAAATATGTAAAGGAAAGGAATAAATCAAAAATTACAATTAACTTCAACACATTATCAACTTATATGCGAATTTGATTTCCATTTCATCTTTCATACGCCCATTTGTAAATACGAGTACTTGAAGATCAAAATCCATACAAATATAGCTTATGCATAATAAATATAATATATCTTGTAGTATATCTACATCTGAATTATTCATTTAATTCAGTCTTATTTTATATTTCTAATCCGAGCATAAGTTGATGGGATTTGCCAACTTTACATATTAGAGCAATAAAACTCGATTTGCAACGATCGTAAACTTATAATAAAAGATTATCCAAAAGCCCAAGATAAAATAGACAAAATTAAAAAAAATGTTACTTATGCTAAAAACAGTCCATGCACATGTTAATGCGATGTTTGTCTTATTTAACTCATATATAGCAATAGGGCTCTCTACATAAATAACTATTTAAGAATAATCCAAATAGAAAAGATAAATATTTCATCAGAATATTGATAGGCTTAAAGTCTTCAATTCTAGTGGTTGACAAAATAATCTCCTGGGTTAAACGAACATGAGCGAAGTTAGAGGTTAATAAATTGCAGAGATCACACAAGTAAAACGAGGAGTGTAATCTGGAAAATGATGAGTTTTCCAACTTATAATTATAGTACGATGGGATATTATGTAATATGCATATAATTTTCATGAATTTAAGAATCAACAGAAAGATAATACAAATGTAAATAGATCAACTTTAACCATATCTCTGTGTTAAACTTATAAATACTTTTCCTACAGGCATTTATAAATGCTTGATATTCACATTGTTAAATATAAAGATAGTTAGCAAACCTACAGAACTAATATTGTTAATTCCCTTATGAGTTTCTGGCACTTTCCCAAATGAAACATTCAAATATGGATTTATACTGTATAGTTTCAAAAATGAGCAGAGCCAGTAATGATTCAATTCTAAACCAACGGATGGATGGTTCAAGTTTGACGTAAAGTACACAAGAGCGATAAGGCCCATATTTTTATGATGTCTATGTGTGCAAAATGATTAAATTGCATTACTCACCCTCTCGTTTAGTTCTGGATCCATATTGAGACTCGGAGCAATGGAGAAGAACTCGTATTCACTCCATTTCATTCACCATTAACTTCATTGAGAATTTTCTCCAGCGCAGCAACGGAAACTTCAATGTTCGATTTACTTTAAATCACCATTGTCTTCATTTTATGATGAGTCCTTCACATTTGTTTAACACTCTCATAAGATTCACAACAAGTATTAGACAGCCTTTGCTTGCAACAAATGTCTTATTGTTATCCACATGGGAAATGCAAAAATGAATGTAAAAGTCCCACGAGGAAGAATGAAAATCGATTTTACCTTAAGTAATAATTAAACACAAGTTCTCCCCTCCACTTTCCGGACAACTACTCGGAGCATAGGAAATGTCTTCTTGGACAACAGAGAGAAATTTAGCGAGGGCGGGGACAGTGAAAAAAGGGGACAATTCACTTGGGGACAATTTGAGAGAGACTTTTGATATCGTTTGGAACGTGTCGTGTTGGACGACGCCTTCTTGAAAATCAATCGATCCTTTTGCTCATCACGATGATTAGATGGGAAGAATTTCATTTAAGTTTTATTCCTCCACCGCTTGCCCATGATTTCTCCTCATGGGCGCCGTTGGCCGCCGATGCGCCACCGGGTTTTTAGATCTTCCCCATTTTAACCCTACGAAAAGTCAACAAACAGTAAAGTATTAATATTTATGGTGTTCGAATACTTGGAAGATTCTTATTAAGAATGAACTATTCTTATTTGGTTATTTATTGTTTGAAAATTAAGCATTTATAAGAAGTCAAGGTCTAGTTTGTAATGGCTAGCAATATTCAACTATTTGTAAATCTATTAGTATACATTCAACAAGAATTTCCTATGATCCAATATAACTCCAATAGTGGAATCGGAATGTTTCAAATGTTTGAAAATAATATCTGCTAATCTTTGTACAAAGGTCGCCTTCTACATTAGAAGTGGGTTGGGACGGATTGGTGTAAAAATTTATTTAAGGTTAATTAGTGTACAACCTTGAATCTCTAACACATACTTTTGAAAAGAGACGAGAAAAACATAATTATCGAAACAATTATATTTGGATTGCAAGAGTAGAAATTGAATTGAAAGGTGCAATTAGAAAATGTTAATTTTCTATTCAAACTCCTCACTAATAAAAAATAAAAACGTCAGTTCTTTGCTACTTTTTTAATCGTCCAAGATGTCCAAGAATTAAACAATTGAGTAATAAGAGACCGTACGACAAATGGGTAAATATAAACAAATTGCATAAATCTTTCAAAGGGTTTCAAATGTCATTCAACTGCCTACTTAAATTCAATCGCATGGCTCTTATAAATCCAATAACCACCAATGGGTCTCATTACACAATCTCCGATTATAAAATCTCCCCTAATTCCTATCGATTAGTTAATAATTCTCTTTCAATCTCTCTCGTAAATCTCTCAAAAAACCTCCACAGCTTTTACAATTTTTCCTAATTCATCTTCCCATAAATTCCACAAATTAAATATCTTCACTGTTAAACATTCCAAAAATCAGATTTAAAAGGGTTAATAATTGTTGATTGATACGGAGCCGAATTTCAGAGAAGATGCGGAGAAATAGATTATTACGTAAACAATCCCAGAACTAGATCTTTTATTTTAATCCAATTTCCACTTACATATTCCAGGAGAAATAAGATGATAGAGAGCCAGGTTAATTATCAATGGTGGGTTGATGGGCGAAAACGAGGACGATGGTCGGAGTTAAAATAAATTGAAAGATGATTAGCAGGGAGCCATCGAGTGAATGAAGGCGGATGTGTGTGTATACATTTTGGTAGCTCAGCGGAGGAATCTTGGTAGTTGACTTCAACTCCGCCGGGGCGCTGGGGAGTTCCGCTCCATCCTTTCACTTTCCTTTTTACACACACGAACGACCGTACATCCAACGAGCCCAAGAAGCAAGAACCGATGCGATGCGAGAGAGAACTTCTTAATATGAGCTCAATACCTGTGAGTTGGTGAGACGTAAAAACTATCACACCTTCAGATCCACATTGAGATTGAAAGTCCATTGAGAGAGCCTTTGAGAATTCCTCGGGGTTGGATTAGGAATGGATGATGGACAGGGTAATGGAGTGATTAGTAATTTGATATGTTAAGTAATATGAGAATTTAATTGTAATTCTTGGACCCTAAAGACATTTGATACACTTGTAATGTGAGCAATGCTAAAATGGATTTAAAGGCAAATGTTAATGTGAGCTGTTTTGTATCGATCATGAATGTAAAACAAATGGCCCAATTCTCTTAGAATTTGTACTATAGTTCATTCACGGTGAATTTGCGCTCGAGTTATACATTGGCCCATCATGTGCATTATTAAAAATTCTCGTTTAGTTGGTAACAAAATTTAAATAATGCAGATGCAGGGGCTATCCTATAACTCGAGTGCAAATTCACCGTGAATGAACTATAATATGCTTGATGGGATAATATACTATTATTGGTAAATGAATATACTAACGAATATATAAAAACAGGAAAGAATTTATAATTACAATTTAGAATATAACCTTGTACTTTTAAATTTAAATGATTTTAATAACAACAATAGTAATTTCTTAAAATTTATAGAGATTAAATAGGTTCCGAGTATTGTTAAACGTAAATGAGTCAAATAATGTTTACCTACTTAGTTTAATAAGTTTGATACCATTCTATTAAAGTTAAAATTGAGAATTGATGGATTAAATGTGTAATCATTTTCGTATTAATATATTACATAGGTAGATTTAGTTATTTATTTTCAATAATTCAATAATCAGCACAATTCTAATCAATTTGGGAATTTCTTCATTGGGCTTTGACTACGATTGAATACGTGTGGGATTTTTATATCATTTGTTGTATTGATGACTCTTTTGGATCGAAGGTTTAAACGGCGGCTTGGATGATGTCCGAATATTTCTTGATTTTGGATGCTGTGCTCATATCCGCATATTTGTCTCCAATTGAGACGATAAGACCGCCAAGGATGGTTGGGTCCACTTTCCTTGTCACTTGAATGGTTTGACCCGGCTTCAAGAAAGCTTTAAGTGCAGCGTCAAGTTCCTGCTGTAACGCCGAATCAAGTTCCTAAAACATTTAATTAGTTTTACTTACAATTAAATTAATTTTTTATCAAATTTAATTTAATTTAAGCATTAATAGTTATATCTTATATCATTCATCTAAATGATAATATAAATTGTTTAAGTGCTATAAAGTTTTCTACAAAAAATCATTGCATTATTTAATGTTATAAATATAATATTTAAAGTACAGTAAATAAATTAAGGTGTTAAATTACCTTTGCCGTTGTAACTTCGCAAACAACTTCACCTCTGTGGGCAGACATAAGAGTAGCAAAGGCATTTGTAATCGCTTCAAGTTTGTTTAATCGTCCATTCTCAGCAAGTAAACCTAATTTTTAAAATGTAAATCTTTATAAACTCAAGTCATTCCATTCAATTTTAATCTACTGATTTGATTTTATTATAGATTTTGTTCAAACCAAGGAGGTTTCCTGTGAGTTTTGAAGATTTGCTAGCTGTGGCTGCTGAAATCATAAGTTCCTTCTTATCTGTCCTGCTCATTGAAGGGTCCCGGAGGAAGTCGGCAAACTTTCCTTTTTTCTTGATTAAACCTTTAATGCTGACCATGTCCTTCTCTACGGCCTCCAGCTGCTTCTCCTTTGAAGCGGCAGAGTAAAGGGCCGTTGCATAACGTCCATCAATTCCAAACACTTGGGTCGGAGCCTAATATTCAAGACGATTATAATTAGTTTCTCGAATTAAGGAACATGTTGGGATAAGTTTCATCTTAATTTATGCGGTTTAATTTATTTAACTAACCTTTATGAGCTGGCTGGCTGAAGATGACACGGAAAAGTGCCTCGCCTGAAATCCAAGAAAATATTAAATTAAACCATACGCACACGCTTGAGATAACTTAATTGTCGTTAATCGGTGCCTTTTCTATAACTTACCACGACTCTTTGGAGCATGGTGGCTTTAGAAGTTTGTTAAAAGTTAGATTTTTTGGAGAGAATTTGAGAAAAGTCTCAAATTATTTTCTATCGCCCACACGCAAAAGCAAAGGAGTGAGAGCTAGTATTTAGTATGCCAATATGATCATTTTCGCATAATTCCCATTTTGTAAAGAAGAGATCTACTTTTATGTATTCACAATAATTAGACAATCATAATTCAATAATTTGAAAATCGATATTAATAAAGGTTTGATCATCTCTTTACTTTATATTGTTTGTAATACTTTATAAAATGGATCTGGTAAATAAATTGGAACTTTAATTGTATATAGTAAAAACAATTTAAAGGGAGATTTAGAGAATGTTACATTTGAATATACAGGTATTTTGAGTAAACTGTAATTACATAATACAAAGATAAAACAATTACATACACAGATGATAAATATAAATATATGGTTTAGAATTAAATGGTTAAAATCGATAAATACAGATGATAGATATGTTATAGAACAGAGATAAACATAACATAATATTGAGTTCAAATATTATGAAAATAAATATTCGATTCATTTTCCGAATTCTTTTGTATTTTGGGCCTTAGAATATTGAAAAGGTGAAATGAACAGAATTTATTTTCCAAAGGCGAAATCTCGTCATCTTCGCATTTTCCTGTCCATTTTCCTCTGCTTCTTTTCATCGGCGGCTGTTGGTTCAGCCCCTGGTGCAAACATCCAAGGAGCGATGACCTTCGTCCACCCGTAATAAACCCCAACAAGTGGAACCTGAACCAATTACATAAATAGTTCTGATATTAAAGACCCAAATTAAATTACATTTATAAGTACATTAGTTTATAATATTTAATTGATATTCCTTGAAAATTGACTTACGCAGAGCCAAAGAAGCCAAAAATATCTTGATAGTAAACTTCCCAATTGACAAACGCAAGTTAATATAATTAAATCCTTAACGTACCTGTCAAAATCAATTCAATCAGTCTTTCACCAAATGATTGAAATTGGAAGAGTACATTCCAGCATTACATTATTAAATAAAATATTGATTATGGAACTAACTCAGCCACTCCAGAAGCCATATTGAGGTCTACTCCTGTATCAAGTAATTGTCCAGTCTCGCTCACTTTCGTTTTCGCCATAAAGTTCATGAATTGAAAGGATCCGATATAAATTGCTGCTCCGAACAAGAATAAAAACTAAAAAGTCAAAAAACATTTTTTTTATTAATTATTGAACATAAATATGAGAATTATTTCAATAGCTAATTAAGGATGAAAATTATACACTTATTTGCACTAATAGTATATTTATTTGACAAGTTACCTATAATGAGATTAATTCTTAATTATACATTAGAATTAGAAGTATCAACTCACAATGTCGGTGTACGAGTATCCATCAGAGAGAAGGGTCATGAAGGTAAAATAAATTCCATTGGCTCCGAAAATCATGTTACGGTAAAAGACGAGAGTCTCCACATTTTCTTCAACAATCTGCTTCGCTCCTTTGGTCCCTTGCTTGCCCTTTTGTGGCTGTAAATCAATTTATAATTAGGAGATTTAAATTACTAATCGTAAATAAATATTTAATTCAATTCAATTTTTATTGAGAATTTAATTTAATAATTTACTTACAGCCATTTCAAAATGATGGTTTTATCAGCAATCTATTCAAGGTAAAATAAAGTTAAAAGAAACCAAGAATAACTAAATAGCAACAATAATTCTTTCGGCAAAGGATGATGAAGATGTGTAATTAAAAGCGAATTAAGCTCGCTTACTAAAGTTGAACTTCATTCAGGTGCTTTGTGATTTTGTATAAAATAGACCTGACGAGTTTATTGAGTTTGAACACGTGGAGGAGCGGCTTTTAATCTCCGTTCAATTCATTTTATGCATCTTTTCTATCTTTCCAATGTATAATACATAGTATCCCTATCTATTGCTTAAATGTCTTTCCAATTCGGCTAACTAATATATTTACAGGTAATTACTACCTAATATTTAGGTATGCATACTTTATAGTAATCATGAAGCTAGAATGGAAAAGCACAAAAGAATAAACAATATAAAATATTTACAAATTGAACTATATAGAACTATAGATCTACAATTATTGAATAAGGCAGGTATGCTCATATTTGGGTACAATTATCATTTGTAAATATGCGAAACAATGAGAGATAAAAGTTCTAAATATGAAGTCCTCCTCAATTATGAATTGTTTTTGCATATTGATTATTATCAATATCAATTTATTTTTTTACTGTTCTAAATTCTCTTTGAAGAATATGTTTGCGGTTGGGTTTATAAATACCTACATTTATTAAAAAAATTGCTTATTTTAAAAACCTTTATCAATTTATATGATGTCAACCTTTGTCTAAAGTATTACAATAATTATAAATATCATGCCATATGAATTCAGGAGTTAACATTTTAATTCCACGAGCTTACCTCAAAACAAAACATTTATTCATTGTTTCATACGTAAATTGTAATATAAGCATGTAGTTTCATATAATCAAGCTGAAAAATTCTTTATTTGAATACAAATGAATAAAATTGCAAGGGTTTGCATATTTTCATTTTCATTATAAACTTTATACTCAATTTCCATACACTCCACAACAATACAACTCATACACACCCGAGAATTCGAGTAATTCGTAAAATATAACAAAGTATATAAAAATATATTTAAATGGTATGTTTAATTAAAAGTCTAACTCATTTTGTTCACACATTCAACGATAATAATACCAAATATGGTTCGTATTTTAGTTGTGTACATCATGATGAGCATTGTAAGCAGATTTGTTTGAACTTAAAAATCATCAATGTAATTGACGTGTTCGGCTTCGCTCATTCCCATTTGGTTTCGAACCATCCGGCCGACTCCGTTGATAAGCCCAATCCATGGGGCCATTAAGAAATATCTCATTGGATGAGTCTCCGATCGGAATTTTAGTGAAATGGTTGGAATTTCATCAGTGAAACTTTGCATGGGGTTTGTTTGTCTAATTAACCACAAAATAAACAATGATTAAATATTTACTTATTAGCTAATTTAAATACATTAAATTAGATAATATATAGAGTTGTAATAAATATTTCAAACAAGTTGGTATTACCTTCCAGTGTTATCGTTCCTATAAAAGAACGTGGGGGTTGCAATAGTGCAAATCACCGCTCCAAACAAAATCTATTTAAAAATGAATTTTAATTAACAATTCATTTATTAATAAAGTTGCCCCTTATTAGTTTAACCACTTTTTGAGAAAATTCAAATTATTATAAAATTAATCTTAAATTTTAAATAAAATTAAAATGGAAAGATTTGAAAAAATGCATAAGCAATTGATAGATTAGAAATATTAGAAATATTAGTAAATGATAAAGTTGGTTCAATCGCCAGAAACTTATTTGCTCAGTCAATTAAAAAAATGAATGCACAATGCACAAATACTTACAATTAATTTTAAAGTGATCATGTTGATAAAGAAAGAAGATTCCTTCGACGACCACCGCCAATGAAAGAGCAAAGTGAAATGAGAAAAGTGAACAAAGTAACAGATACTTTTATAATGTGAGAGTTTGATTTCAACTTCCCTTTTCGTTCCCTTTACATTTACTACGCGCCCAACAAACTACAGGTACTGTTAAATGAATCTTATGAATACAAACTTCCACCATGCTCCTAACACTCAAAAGGCCCATTATGTTCATTTCTCTAATAAAGTGTTATTCTCATTCATAAAGTTCATCTGGTTCTTGAACTTGTTCCCCTTCTCCTCACTTCGTCATCATCTCACCCAGCAAGGAGCTTCCACCACTTCGTTTTAAACAGATTCTTCAGATCCCCTTTGCGATTACGACGTCCCAACCTCGCCCACATTCTGATTATGTCTTTGGATGCCTTTTGGAGGGAAATTTCCATGTGGATCTCAAATGGCCAGATCTTTAAGAAATTCAACATTTCCCATATCCACACTTTCCATTCATTGTTTATTAATTTGTATTCCTTAAACCCTTCAGATGATGCTAAACAGTAAACGAATTTTACCATTGCCCTTGTACATTTTTGAGAGCTTGAGATTAAGGTGGTAAAATATTGCTCTACTTTGATGCCTCATGAATTATGGTATATGGGTTTATATGGTCAAGGCAAAGGCATGACTGGGAGGATCCGATGGGAGAAGATGTGAAGAAAGGAAGGGTCATATACATATATAATTCTAATTGAAATCGACCGTTCAAAAGTAGCCAATAATTCATCAGGAGGAGACGACCGGAATGTGAAAATGTTGGAGAGGAAAGCGATGGACGTGGATTTGTATTGAAACGTTCCTTTTCCCCCTTTCGTTCGCTCCTTGGTGTCTTTTATGTAGAGGAAAGGCCCAAGCAATCTTTCAAATTTATTACTAATCTGTATACTTAAATGAAAATTAAATGGCGGTTACATCTACCACTGCAGTGAATTTAAATTTTATAATTTGAATACAACAATGGAAAGTAGGAATTATATAAACTTTAATTGAGAACCACTAACTTAATATTCAATTATTTGCTTATTCCAACCGTGAAATCTTGGTGGTCAGTGACTTTTATAAGTTCATCTACTAAATAAACGGTTTCTTAATTCTTCAATCTCTTTGCCTTTCGATTTCAATAGAGATGAGATTTTTCTAGTTAAAAATCTAAAGCTCGTCTTCTAATATCTTGGGCCTCAATTCTTGAAAGATCTTTAAGATCAAGAGGATTGAACTTGTAAAACGGATTAGCAGTTTTTCATTTAAAGTTTAAAAATTTTTCTTCATAAAATAATCTCCAACACGTGAATTGTTTTTTATTACAATAAGTTCTATCATTATTATTTATTACAGATAAATCTAATGTAGATTTCCATCTGACCTAAATCTAAAGAATTTACCATTCAAATTCATCAAAGGTTAACTATTTTCATACGGAAATAGGATAGTAAAATGTAAAGTTATTTTAAAATGAATGCGTATATTCACAACTTATATGATCAATTTAAGTAACATAAGACAATTGCAAACATCTAAAAGTAAGTACATTTATCACAAGTATAGACTAGATAAACACATTAAGAGGGAGGGAGTCTTTTGTTTAATATACATCAAACCATAAAGAGTTTAATTAACATTACGTATCATATTATTGTTTTATAATCCTAATTGCTCTCCTGTTACACTACAGTATGTACATGTATAAGAGGAGAGCAAGTAATAGTATATAATGTATAAAATATGCACAGGTAGTAAAAAAAGAAAAGTAGGGAAAAGATGGGAAGTCCACTTGTTCTTGAATGTGTAATCTTATCGTGAGAGGGTTGGAAATTGGAATGCACGCACCACACAATTGTATTTAAAAATGAAAAGAGCAAATGTCAAATTTGGCGTTAGGATAAAGCGCAAAGAGAAGAAAGTGAGTTAAGGGCGAAGACCCAATATGCACATCCAAGACTTCTTGTTCAAAGTAAAACTATACGCTCACCTGTCTGGGATATTCATTCAATGATAGAAAGATATGCAGACCGCATAACCCAAGATCCTAAAAAGACTCAAAGACTCCACAAATCTTAATCCACTATAGAGATGCATACAACTTGAGAGAATGAATTATCCACTTTAACATGTATGGTGCAATTATACCCATGTATTGGAAAGAAATTATATTGGAATTATGAGCGTATGGCAATTGGCTTATTGGCCCTTGTTGTTTTCCTATACTTTGGAAGGAATAATGAACAAGAAAGAGCCATTCATTACCTTCATTACATAGTGGAATGAGTGGAGTGGATGAAAGTAAGGAGGAAACAGGTTAAATACTTAACAATATTGGCCCTACTGATTAAACGAACTTCAACATTTTCTCATCTCTGGTAAACACATCGCATTTCGCATACAAACATGTCTTAAGTGATACAGACATTCCAATGTACTTTGTTGACTGTTGTGGTTTGTGTTATATGGAAGATATTATTTGCTTATAAAGGATATCCAAGTCTAAGAGAAGCCAAAAGATGCATTTTTATTAATTGCTCATCCACTAATTCAAACAACGTGGAGTCAACTTGAAAGGATTTACCTGCACAATACATTTCCCTCTGCGGCAGGTTCATTTGAAATAATTTCTCTGTTTCTTCAATTCTCAAAATGCATATAAGTAAGAAGGAAAAAATGGCATAGCTAATAATTCACTCGATTTTTCTAATGCCTCAAGATTCTTTTTTGTTTCAACTAATTTCTAATAAATCTTTGGTATTTCCCCTCTTATAGCTTATATTACATATCATATACTACACACCTACCTGTATACTATATAAACACTCTTGATAGATATCTCTTTTAAATATTTTTTTATGTTTTTATTACCGCAAATCAAATATCACGAATATCCACAAATCACGAAAAAATTAAAATTGGAAAATTGCTAAAACCTCAAGAATTTTAATTTATTTTAATAAGTTAATTTAATACAAGAGACAAGATGCTAGTTTGATTTGTTTACACTGACTAGACGAAGTGCGTATAACCACTAATTAACCAAATTGTAAATAAATGGTATATTAAAGGATTATGCTTATAAGGTCGAATGAGGCAATTTACAAATTACTTGAACGTGATCTTTAAATTTAAAAGAAAGCTAATTTCATACATTCCTTTTATAAAATCAACATGTGTGAGGTAAACTGTGCATATAAATACAAGAATGGAATATGGCATGGGAGTAAAACGTGTCAAATTAGAGCGAGAGCTTTTACTTTCGCGGCCAAGTGCGTAAATTTAATTCTTCTAATTACTCGTTTCTTTGAAGATAGCGAAAGAGATAAATAGGAGCGGTGAGGAGAGTAGACGTAATCTGCACATGATTTTCACACAACTTGTCAATCTCTCTTGACAATCATAAGCCACATTTGTGCGTTGTCCTTGGTCGGCTCTTCTGGGTGACAATAGCAACAGGAAAGGGTGGAAGGGTGAAGACGGCTTTTTTGCCACTCATCATCTTGCATGCAATGAAGATAGGAATTACAGTTGATTTTTGATTGTTAGCTCATTTGGATAAATTATGCGGATTATGAGAAGCGAAATGATGGAAAGTTAAGGGCGGTCAGGGAAGAATTGGAATCAAGGGGAGATATTGAAAGATGATCAGTTTGGATTTGATTCCTCTTAAATCTCTTCAGCCCCAGCGGGGAGCTAACGATATGATGTGGAAAACTTTCTTTCCGTAAAGATCCCCAGACTCTCGTTCCTTGGGGGTTAAATCGAAAGTTCATCCATTTTCC
Organism: Neelides folsomi; assembly: GCA_034687125.1. Taxonomy (NCBI): domain Eukaryota; kingdom Metazoa; phylum Arthropoda; class Collembola; order Neelipleona; family Neelidae; genus Neelides; species Neelides folsomi. The sequence goes on from JAQGBZ010000046.1 coordinate 133,960, forward strand.
TGTTTTTAACTATTTAACTATTAACTATATTTTAAGAAATATATAATTACTCAACAAAAGCATTATGAATTAATGTTATTATTCAATAATTAAAAGATGGAAATTGCTATTTTAATATTTTTTGCCATTTACGATTAAATAAGATTTGATGCAAATTTTTTGTATTTTTTGATGACGTATGGAGAGAGGAACAGGAAAGATGGATGAATCAACAAAGAATAAGCAGGGAAAATCTTTGTTGAATTTTTTTAATTACAAAGTACAACATTTGAAAAAAAAGAAAAACAAAACCAATAAAAAAACTGGTTCGATTTCATACAGGATTAGGGAGTCCAAAACAGGTTAACCGGCCTTTTTAACACCGAACCGAAACCGTCGATTTTTGGACGGTTAACCGGTTTTTAAAACTGTTGAAAATTTGAACATTTTATTTAAAAATTTCGAGATTTACTTACAAAACCGTTCCCATTTTCTATACATAATTTATCTTATCACTAAAGTCACATAAAATATATTATATTACATAGCTGTAAGCAGTTTAAAATATTTAATATATAATATTTGTATATTCTTATGCTTATACCAATGTGAATCATTAAAAAAACTGATTATTTAATAGATAAATTCAAAATTAATCACTAAAATGATCTAAATAAACGCATTACAGATAATAAGATATCTTTAAAATAAAATTCATTAAAAAAAATTTAAACAAATTGTGTATTTATAATATTTTTTGGAAACTGGTTTTTACGATTTTTATAAACTGAAAACCGGTTTATTTATTTTTGTACGGTTTTGGACTCCCTATACAGGATATAATGCAATTATTGTTTTGTATATGAATCATACATCAGACAATCTGATAATTAAACAACTTCACAGTATGGTTTCTTGTTCTCGTTTCTAATAAGTTTATAACGTTTTTGGATCCTTTTAATGGATCTTGTTTACATTATAATTTAGAGCTATCAGTAATAACAATTTAGCTAATTAATCAAATTACATTTTAAACTTGACATATTAGATAAAAAAGATGAAAACCAAAATTTTGGCGATTTGATGAAATAATGTGTAAAAGTAATTAGACGCTGGAAGTTTCACCATTTGAACTCACTTGCGTGCATGCGAAGTTGCGAATCGCATGAAACATCGAAACATTGAAAACATTGAAAAGCCGTCTTTTCTAACGCGCTCAAAAAGGAAAAGAAAGCGGCTCAGAAATCCGCATTTCAATATTTTGTACGACGATCAGCAAATGTAAAATTCATTGATTACAAACTTTCCAAACCCTATTAATTTATTCTAATTTATTGTTTCTAAATCATAGGGCTCATATTTAATAAGCCTAGCAATATCGCCCTCCAAGAAGCACCAAACCACTCAATCAAAAATTATGTGGCCAGAGTGCCACTAATATTTTTCTCTAATAATCATTTTAACTCTAATATAAAAATTATTTCCCATGTTGTTAGTATTCATTTCTTCAAGTTGTGATTGGGAAATTGGTTTCTCATCCAAAATCCTATATAAAATCAGATTTTTTGTAAGTAGCAAATTACAAAGTTCCTACTTGATCGATGTAAATTCAATTGATTAATGAGATTATTTATAGATTATAATTACCATTAATTAATGAAGTTTTATCAAAAAAATATAATGTATTTGCCCATTGGTGAAACGCAAATTTATTTACTAAGGATCATCAATTAAATATAGCTGCCAATTATTCTTATTAGCTTTATTGAGGGGCTTTGACTTTTTTGAATCTCCCATTTTACTTTCCAAACTGTGCTTTTACTAAATTAAGAGTCACATTATCTCTAATCAATTCGAGGAGCGACAGAGAGGTGAGATATATGCAATTAAAAGTGAGCCTGTAGTCAGACTTTCAATAATAGCAATTCTATGTAGAGTAGAAATGTATTTGGACTTGAATCCAATTATCTTACCTTTCTCGTTCTACTTCTTTCCGTTTTCAAGTTGCTAATTGTGTGGTTCATAAGATCATAAGTGAAGGCTTATATTTATGCCATTAATCACATTGGAAATCATTAGGCTATCAAATATCTTGTGCTGTATAAATAAGTCATTATAATAAATGTATTATCGTTTTATCGTAATTAATTAATATTCTCATATGCTCTATTAATGCCTATAATATTGTATTGAAACAATGCTGTTAAATTGTGGTGGTGTTAAACATAAAATTACAAATAAACCCGTTTCGCGTTGTAACTAAACTTGGTGTAATGTAAATAGTAAACGTTAAATCTTTGAGTATTGTTTATATAAAAATAAATAGCAAGGGATCTCACATGGGATTAATGCCACCTGGTGGACCCGTATGATGCGAAATTTACGAACCAGACGGAATATTCCAATTGCATACGAAAAGAGGATCCAGCCAGAGGATCAAAGGAGGAGATCAATTGTTGAGTTTTGTGCGGACCGGCGGGGATCAAAATGGCCCACCACCGGTCCAATCGGTCCATTAAACCCCGGAAGAAAGCAACCGGTCCGAAGAGGGAAGGTCAACCGCTGTTCCCAGCCCTTGCTGGAATTCACTCATTCCTGGAAACGTATGGGACGGTGGAATTCGCCAAAAGCTTCCTCTTTGAAACCGAATACACATGGGTTGTTGCGGCCATCTGCTTCGTTGCCGAATTATTCATTAATTCTGCAATTATCCTCGCAAGGCCTTGTAAGAAAGAATTTAATAAATAAAAATTCTAATTTATAAAAATTACTTAAATTGACAATTTATAAACAATATTAAACTTTTCCTAAACTCTAAATACTAACTTTAAGTTAAAATGTAAATTTCTAAATTAGACTTGTTAATTAATTATCTTAAATTTTTAGATACTGAAATTGATTGGAAAGCGTATATGGACGAAGTTGAAGGATTTCTGAACGGGACATTGGACTACGCTGAGCTCAAAGGCGACACGGGGCCGCTTGTCTACCCGGCTGGCTTCGTCTACTTTTTTTCCTTCCTTTATTGGATCACCAACAATGGAACCAACATTTACAGGGCCCAATGGATCTTTGGCTTCTTTTACATGATCTTGACTTACCAAGTTTATCGCCTTTATTGCCAGTCTAAGAAAGTTCCGCCCTATGTCATTCTCTTCCTCACCTTTACGTCTTACCGAATTCATTCGATTTTCGTCCTCCGCCTTTTCAATGACCCGGTGGCAATCATTTTTCTCTACATGTCCATTAATTGCTTCATTGATGGACGATGGACGTTTGGCAGCTTATATTACAGGTGATTTAAAATTAACAATCCAACTCAATTTACATTCGATTGAATCAGTAAATTAAGAAAAATCTCTTAATAAAAATTAAAAATTATTAAATAATAGAATAATACTAATTGATAATTTGTTATTAGCTTTGCCGTCTCAATTAAGATGAATGTTCTTCTGTATGCTCCAGCCCTTCTTTGTGTTTATTTGACACAGCTGAGTCTCTTTGATACGATTATACAACTTGCTGTCTGTGGGACTTTACAGGTAACTTACCGTAACTTACAAACTTGAATTTACCCTAGTCAATTTAATATCAATCATATTTATTTTACAGTTGTTTTTGGCAATGCCATTTCTACTAGTCAACCCATGGTCCTACATGAGCCGATCATTTGATCTTGGTCGAGTTTTTCTCTACGAATGGACTGTGAATTGGAAATTCGTCCCAGAAGAAATCTTCACCTCTAAACCTTTCCACCTTTCATTATTGGCCGTGCATTTAATTACAATTTGCCTTTTTGTTCCATCCTGGATTCGATATTTGCGAAGCCATTACAAACTAAAGATTATCGAACAAACAACAGAAAATTCTGAAGATCTTGGAATTCGGGCACAGCTGATTCTCACTCCACTCTTCATTTGCAATTTTATTGGGATTATTTTCTCTCGCAGTTTGCACTTTCAATTCTACGTTTGGTATTATCACACGCTTCCTTACCTTCTTTGGTCGACAAAGCTTCCAACGAGAGTCAAGTAAGATTCAATTAAGTTAATTGTAATTTAGTATTCATGTAATAGTATAATTACAAAATATTTAATTACAATTTATTATTATAAAAAATTGGTATTTGGTTGTAAATTGTAAATAACGATTTGTTATATTATTAGATTGGCGATTTTTGGACTCATCGAGCTTTGCTGGAATGTTTTTCCTGCTAACCCAATGTCAAGTTGGAGTCTTTTCATAAGCCATTCAATTCTTTTGGCTGGACTTTGGATGTACGCTCGACCTTCAAAAGACATTAACATCACTTACAAGAACCGATGATTATCAGCTGCATAACACATTATTACTTGAAGCTCAATTTGAACATTGTTGTTTTTGTTACAATTTTAAGCTTATTGTGTGAAAGTACTTTATTTACTGTTTGTTATCTTTACAATGTGTTGTAAATGAAGCTTATTAACTTTTCATAAAGTTATTTACCAAATCAATGAATATCAATATTTACAAATCCTTTTAGATTTGTGTATGAAAAGGTACAAATTCCAATCACAAAGACGATTTATTAGAAGAAATAATTTCTCATTTGAGCTACATGATTTTTTGAATGGCTCGATTTATTGTGATCCTTATTTTTGAAGAAAATGATTTTTAAAATTCATAGCTTAATTACCTATTTATTCCATGTTGACTTTTAATATAGAATTGTAATGTCTAACAATGAGTGTTGTTAATGTTGATCCCAACGTAGTGTGTTTTTTTTTGTGTGCGATGCCAAATATTAAAACAAATGAATCAAAGGAAAAGAAAATCCAATTTCGAATTGTACAATTTGAATTTAATTCCAATAAAGCCAAAAAGCCAAGTATTTGATATATTATATTAAAAATAACAATTAGGTACAAAAGTTTGTGGAGGCGAAATTTCGAACAATGTTGTACCAAATATATGAAGTTAGACTTTATTATTCTAAGTTACGATTGTATTATAATTTCTTCAATACGTATTTTGTGCATTGTGCAATTGACCATCTTGATTTTTCTGTTATCTGGGCATGGTTTTTAATTTGTTTTTAGAATTGATGATGCTATTTATCAAGACATTCGGAATTGCATCAAATTAAAGTGATTCATTTTTATCTTCATTTTTGCTCTAGTCCAAGTTATACCTCATCTATCTATGTGGATAAGTTTTATTTGAAAGTTAAATAAACGAATTAAAAAATTATTTGAACAGTTTAATTTATTTGTATAAATTCCTGATTATGGTCTGCAAATCAAAAACTTGCCACATTTCAAACTTTTAATTCTTGCAAGCATAATAGGCACTTCTTACATCATTGTAGTTATTATGAAAGCTTTAGTGATCAAAATTGTACATGCTTATTTAATGATGGAATTTTTTCAAACATAAAAGGTTGATTAAAAATATCAAAAAGTTTGGCCTGTACAGGGATCGAACCTGTGACTTCCGCGTTATTAGCACGGCACTCTAACCAACTGAGTTAACAGGCCAACGTTGACGATCCACTCGAATCACTCGCCCTCATACCAAAATCCCAATCCTTGCATTGCATTGCATATATGCATGAATATCTTTCACCATCACCATCATCTCTTATTTTGTTTAATTATATTGAACTTTTACTCATTTCATACTCATACACACTCATGAATTCATGAAATCAAGATGCTCTCTTCACAAGCATAACGTTTCTTTTATCCCAAATTGCAATAAGATCATATATGTTCCATTTTTGATTTTAATTGCCTCATTTATATCAAAGTAACTTACCACAATTGCTTTGAATGTTTTTAGCTGTTGTAGTAAATCAACTCCTTGATGAATTTAGATTGTATTAGAAATGATATACCTAACTGTAAACCTGATAATTATTAATTAAATTATTACAATTAGTAAAGTGGAGTCGTTCTAATAATGCACAAAACTATGGTTTAACATTTTTAAATACATTAGGAACTGTTTATGATTGTAAGTTTGTAAGCAATGAGTATTTGAGTATTTGTATGTACCTTATTTTTAAATATTTCTTATCTATTCACGATCAATTTGCGCTCGAGTTTGAAACAACCGCTTAATTGTTTCCAGCGATACCAATTTGACAAATCGTTACTTTCCATTGTAGTAATGCAAAAAATTTCTTAAACAAATAAAGTTTTTATTTTTCACAAATCTGATTAATAATCTTTAAGGTTTTGTTAAATAATTTCGCTTTTATATCATTTAATTCTTGTTTAATTCAGTTAATTTCATATTATTATTTTATGTAATCCAGTTTAGTTTAATATATTCTATATCAGTTTCAAGTACAGTTCGGCATATTATATAAGATTTTATTTAATAACATGGCTAATTTAAAAAAATAAAACATCATTTAACAATTGAAGAGGAAGAGTTGGTGATAATGATTCACAACAATCTAAAAACTCTCAGTATGGACAATGCTCCCTACCATTCGCAAAGATTATTTCATTGCTTATTGAATATATTTTAAATATTAGTTTAGGAAAGATATTTCCCACTTCGAACTCGAGAAAAAGCGATATGATAAATTGGTTGCAATCAAAAAACATTAAATTTCCCGATGATTCAATCAAAGTGGAACTCTACAAAATCATAAAGGAAAACAAAGAAAAGTACATTATTTACAAAATTGATGAAATGACAAAAGAACAAGGACACTCCAATTTAAGGCTTCACCCATATCATTGCGTGTTCATTCCAATTGAGCTCATCTGGGCACAGGTCAAGAATTATGTTGCAAAGCATAATTTCGATCAGAATCAGAAGAAGAATTTAGAAATAAAATTTTAATTTTATTTCTAAATTGTTATTGTGTAATAAAGATTCTTCATATAATCTTTGAATCAAAATAAATTGCTTATATGGTATACTACAATTAAAAGAAACGATTTGTCAAATTGGTATCGCTGGAAATAAATAAGCGGTTGTTTCAAACTCGAGCGCAAATAGATAATAGTTAATTGGCCATATTACGAATGTCTGGTTGCTGGTTATACAAATGTTCTACTTTTCGCTCGTTCACTTAAAATATTCGGTCTCCTACGCGCTACGTCTCATTTCCTTCTCCGTAATAAAGCATTCTGAATTTGTATGAGCATGGGAAGATGTATGGATTGGAAATTAGATTGATGTAATATTAATATTTATGCTACTTTATTTATTCAGCTGACGTTAAATCATAGAGAACATTAAAAACATGAATGTGTTTACGTTTACATCATTAACTGTCATTTCTTTAAATTACTCACACCCATAGTTAATCAGATCCGAGTTTATTTTTTTGAGTTTTAAGTCAAAGTGATGTATTAAAGATTTCAAGATTAAGACGTAATCGGCGCAACGCCGCTTCCACCGCCGTTTCCTTTATCCGTAAGAAAAAACATCATATTTGTGGATATACAAATTATATTTTTATTACTTATGATTACGACAATTTATTCTAAGCCATTTGTTTCTCTTATCAGTAATTTTCGGCAATTTTACATTTTATCTTTGATATATTAAGTACACATACAGTTAGCAGTTATTACGAGTTATGAGATCTGCTTGAAAGTAAAATGCAGTAAAAATTCATTCTTCATTCAATAAAGATAGTTCCTATTAAACCAAGGCCGTAGTTATTTTATTCCAATGCCAATTTTCATCTAATCCTATGCTACTCTGAAAACGTGTGACTTGTGCACAGTGCTGATAGTGCACCGGTGTAGGTCTAAATAATTTTTATGAAAAGCTGAGAATTCCCAACTGAATAATTTATAAAATAAAGATTGTATTGAACTATTGAATTGTAACATTTAGTTTTCAATTATTGCTTTTATAGTTATAGTCTAATAGCTTATACTTAGTAATGATTTTGTGAGCAAGAGTCGATTTGTGAAAACTAAAGTAAAGCAAAAACATATGATAAGAGATATTGGCTAAGTTGTGTGATTTTATAATGCCATTTAAATACACCGAGGGACGATTATTTAAATCACATTGGAATTGGATGCATAATTTAGTCAGCATAAAAGAAAAGAAACGCAAAGAAAGTGAAAGATAGGCGATAGACGAATGAAGTAATGAAAATGAAGAGAAAACTTTCTTATTGCGCCACACAGAACGTCATTGGTTCTTTCCTCAAGCTCCTACTTTATTCAAATAGCCCGAATCGGTCGTCCGTCGTCCTTTTTCTTTATCGCTAAATCGCTAAATGACCAAATCCCTCGTTTTCCTCTTCCCATTTTAACTATTTTAATACTACAATTAATTTGATTGCATCACTCGCTTATCGCATTTTATTCCCCGATTTTAAATATACGACAATTCCAATTTGGATTTTTTAAATTTATTTTACAATCTCGTATTTTAATTTTTATCATTTGATGACTTGAGAAAATGGCAAATGACGAAGAAGTATCGGAAGCTGATTATATTGGCAATGTCAGTGTTTGTAGTTTCGTTTCTTCCAGTTCTAATGACTTTACAGGTTGGACAGATTCATCATTTCATTATTTAATTTAGCACACCCTATTCCAATTTAAAATTAAGATTTTTTAAATATCGAATATTCAAATTTATTTTAATTTGTTGTTTTAATTATATTTATTCTTTCAGATGAGGCCGATTTCAAAGAAGCATTTAACGCCTGTGGACCCAATGGCGATGGCCTTATTCGCGTCTCACGTATTTTGGATTTTGGACTTCGCATTTTTGGAGTAAATGATCAAAAGTAACGCAAATTTAAACAATAAATAGTTAATTTAAATATACTAGAAGTACATGTAAGTACTATACTGTACTGTGCATACCTTTATAACAACCATGATGAATTTATCTAATTAATGACTATGAAATCTCAATGCTTTGAATAAATTGACTATCAGATCATTAAAAAAATTTAATTGTCCGACAGAGTTGAAGTGATAAGTGACTTCAAGTTGTCCTTAGATCCGAACGACATTGATCCACTCATTAACTTCGACCAGTTTCTTACAGCATGCGAACGACTAGGAGCTCCTCAAAATGGGTAAGATGACTTTAACATTTAAAAGAATTTAAAACAACTCGAAGGAAAGAATTGTTCGAGTTCATTCATTGTACATAAAAGAATAAAAATGCTTGGAGAGGGTTGTGGTTGTCCAACCTGCTTCCACATTTTTTAAACGATAGGGAAGGATTTGATTAGATAAAAAAACATTCAATCCTTTCTAATCTTTTTACTCAACGTGTAAAAATGCCATCATAAACAAACTATCTTTCTTTCTTATCATTTCAAAGAGAAATAATTACAAATAGTATTATTATAGTCAAATAAATATTCAACAACTACAGTCCAATTCAAATTCGATTGTTAATAATTTTATCCTTTTCATTTTCAACGTGAACTTTTAATTTTATTCTTATTTGTGGTTGTGATAATCATAGGTTTTTATAGTTTGAAGTGAATATCAGGATGTTGTTGGTCGTTTTACTTAACTTTACTTATTTTTATTTTGAAAAGGAGTCAAAATGGAGTTGTTGATGAGAAATTGAATAAAAATTCTGCTGCTTTGTCACAACTAAAGAAAGCCGAATCTGAAGAAGAAATTAACGGTTTCAACCAAGACCTTGGAATGTACTCGAATTGGAAAGGGTTGAGGACGAGCACACCGGCAAATTTGCTTGGAGACGAAAGCCTCGATTCTTTCCCCAATAAAAGCCATCACAGCTACGAGGCCTTTGCTGGGGATAGCATTTTGTAAGTAAAGAAAACATAGTAAAATTTATTAAATTATCAAAACAATTATTAAGTATCTATTCATAACAATTAATTAGGCAACTATGAAAATTAATTATAACCACAATAATTGCAAATAGAGATCCGCACGATTTAAAAAACCAACTGAATGAAGCTGAACATCAGTCTAAAAAACTCACAAAGGAAAATCTCGAGCTTCGTGCTTCGATCGTGAACTGTGAAGAAACAATTGCAACACTTCAGGCAACAATTCATTGCAATATGGATAACATTGATTTTTAATATCCTCAGAATGAAAATAATTTTAAAATAAAAAAATACATGATTATATTATATTGAAGTTAGTTATTTAACTTTTAATGGTTATTAAATATCTTAATAGAAACAAATCGAAGATTCCTTGAAAAAGAAGCTTCAAATAGAACGTGTCAGTTCGGACAGAATTCGTTTGCTCACCCGGGAAGTCGAAGACGTTAAGGCTACATTGACCAGCAGTGAGGAACGCGTGGTAGTTTTGAATAAAAGGATCAAGCGTCTTGAACACGACAATGTTTTCATTACCAAAGAGAACGACGAAATTAGAGAGCAAGTATGAAGAAATATTTGAAAATATCAAAATATCAAAATCTTCCAAACTTCCAACTCATGTTGATGTGTGGATGCCAAAGGATGTAAAATGTTTAAATGTTTATTTATTTTTTTAGCTCTCACATTCCAATTCTGACTTGGACGTCTGTCGGATTGATTGTTCGGAGTTGGGAAAAAAGTTAGCTGAGCAAATTCAATCCTCTGACGACTTCCTCAGTTACGTGACATCGAGAGCCGAAACTGCAGAGCTTATGGTTGAAAAGTACAAAAAAGAATTAAAGAAACTCAACAGAAAATCACTGGTAAATATTGCTTCATTATTTAATTAAGATAATCTATAATCTATTATAATTATTATAATAATTACTTAATCTGATTCCGTACATAATTGTCTTAATTCTTAATTTTCTTATGAAATTAATAAATATTGGATTTAAAGGATTTGGAGCTTAACATTGATAACTTTGGAGAAGGAAACTCTTCAGTGGATTTTGACTCAGGTTTGGACCAATTGTCTTCTAGAGATGAGGTAATAGAGATGGAATATTATTTAAAAAGATTCATTTATATCATTATTAAATTAAACCATTAAGTTTTGAATCATCTGACTTAATCGCTATTCTTTTCATAGGGAGAGTTTGGTGAAATGGAAGGAAATGGAAGAGAAATTGTCAATAATTCCATTTACCATGAATTTGCTGCCACAGGTGTGACTTTGGTAAACGATTCAAACACTTGCATAACCCTTTACATTACACATTTTCTCTTTTTCCCATCCACCTGCATAATTTCCCCTCTGTAATTTGACCATAAAAGACTACAGAGACAATTCAAACGTTAATGAACATTCTTTTACATTCGGAATTTGCACTATGTAACGCTAATGAAAGTTTTCTTTCTCTCCACTCTTAAATTGTTAGTGTGGGAGCCAAATAGTGAGTGAAGAGGAGTTGGAGATCTCAAAGTCTAGCCAAGAAACCGAACGGATTACGTATGAATTTTTTAAAATATTGATTTTTTACCTGTTATGTAGTAATAAGGATTATTGCTAATTGATTTACATTAAACTATTAAAATTACATTAAAGGGACAAATCGGATTCAGAATTCAATGGGAATGCAACCAGCGGCAGACTCGATGTTCAAACCAATGAAAATATTCTTAAACTTGAAGAAGAATTAACCATTTTGAAAGAGAAATACGAGGAAAGCCAGGATATCGTTCAAAACGTAAGTGCAGTTCATTCTCGCTAATTCTGAATTTCATTCGGTTCATCGTGTAGCAATTTATATTGATGCAAATCATTTATCAAATCATTTACCAATTTACAGCTTTATAGGGAGAAAGAAGAGGCAACCTTTTGTGACAAACGAATCTTTGACACTTCAGCCACTCAGACAGACGAAATTTACATTCTCGACAACGATCAATGTGATATTATAAGATTAATGAAGCAACTGAGCCTCGAAGACAAGAGGTCAGATTATTATTAATTTAATGCCCCTTTAGCACAAATCCTTGAATATTTTCACAGTTTATGCTTATTTGTGTTTATTTATAAGTATAAATATTTATACCTAAGTATGTATTTTATACATACCTAGTAAATCTATTTTAGTTTAGCTATTTTGCAATTGCATGTATGATTTGATTACATATATCATACACAAACATTTTATGTATATCTGTCTAATATTTATATAGTATTTAATATATATCTCCAATATCCCTATTTAAAGACAAATTGGGAAAATAAACATATCAAAAACTCATAATATGACACTACACTCATTGACCATAAGATGTTAGAAGCATGAAATTGAATAGTCTTTTCCGTTTTCACCCTGTCTTAATGAAGCCCAGCGTAATTTTGTACCTATGAACTTGTATGTATGTGTGTGTAATGTACAATATCAAAAGTCTTTTCTATTTAATTAGCGCTTATTGATAAAATTGGATCAGAATAATTTTCAACATTGTTTGAGTCTGTTTCTGAATTATAATATATCCTGTAGAGTATGCAATATCTACTAGGTATGTTTGAATGTAATGTAGAATATATAGCATTTTAGCTAGTAATGTCTTGTTATACGAACCAGTGCCGATGAGATTCTCCCTTGTTAAAGTTAAAATGCACCTATTGAGAAGGAAGAGCAAATGTGTATTTTTATAATTCTATATGAGTGAGTGGATTCAATCCTCTGGATTGTGTACTGTAGACGACCCAGAGCAGAGGAGGAGGAAAAACGAACCACCCCCGTACTTCATTTATCTCGCCCCTTATTACTTTTAAATGAGAGGAAATGGTATGTGTGGTGGTTGGTGGTGGATAGGAAGGTTGAGCTGTTCGAATTAAATCACCTCTCAAACCCTAAAGTTAAAATTCATCTTGTGAATATTTCATGTTTAAATTGAAATTATCCGTAACTTAAAAAGGCGTTCTCCGTTCATTCAAACTTCTAGTCTAATTGAAATTATAAATCTTTAAATACCCAGGTTCAAACCATCACTTATCTTCTCGCTGGTTGGTATTTGCAAATAAGAGAAAAAATCATAAATTATTGTAGAATTTTATGTTGACTTTTGAAATGGTAATAATGGTATTTTTTATTTTAAGGTTTAGATTGAGATTTGAAATTGATTGTTTCTTCTTAGAAATCACCTTTCCACTCTTGAGGAGGAAGGTGGGGGGAGTTTGACGGGGCAAAGGGACCGAAGGATGAGCAGCGAAAAAGGGCGAGGGAGACTTTCTCGGAATGATGCAACTGAAGATGAACCCTTGATCAAATACGAAGACGAGGTGAGAAGATATTAACCGTACCATAACTTACTGTTATTTCAATATAATATTCCATATGACTATTCGACGACAACTATATTCATTGAGAACTTCCGGTTCAGCTGATTTTAAACTTTTTTTTATATTTTTCTCTTCTCATATAAAAATTTATTTCTATTTCTATTTCTATTTCATTCCAAATTTACAATACCGGTGTTTTGACCTGAATTAATATGAATATGTTCCTTGATTTTGAAGGAGGGGAATCGCGACATTGAAGATAAAATTCCCGTTAATTTAGACGGAAGTTGTATCGAAGAAACCAGTTCCTTCGATTACCCTTCACCAAACGCATCTGTGAGAAAAGTGAGGATTTTTTTGATGTTTTATTTATTTTTTGAATTTGAATTTTTATTTATTATTATTAGAGATGAGATTATATATATTTTTAAAATAATTTTAAATAATCTTAGCGATCGAGTACTGTTGGACCGTTGCCTACTTTGCATCCTGGTAAAACTCCAACAAGTGGAATCATACATGAAAAGGAGAGAGATCATCTTCTGATGTAAGGCAATTCGTATTTACTGGTCCGACCTGACGAGATAATAAATTTGATAACAATAAGTGAGAAAAAATCTCAATGGTTGTACAAGATGGGAATGATTTGATTAGGTTTGCACACGACGCTGTGCTTCGCGGTTCGAGTCAAAAAGCCAAAATCCTCACTTCCAAAGAATGGCGAGTCCTGAAAGGAGACCTGGAAGCTGAGAGATATGCCCAATACAAGAAGCAGGATGAGGGCGGGGAGGGGGACGACGGCGGCCAAATTCGACCCCACAACCCCATTGACCTCGATGATGAGGCGGAAATTTACTGTGAAAACTTTCCAGGACTTGTTGATCGTTTGTTCAAGCACATGGACACTTGGAGTGAAAAGTATTTATTTATTTTTGAATCATTGGCTTAAATTTTATTGTTCAAATATTCTTATATTTTTTATTCCTTTTTAGACCTTCTTCTGAACAATTAGAGGAATTTTCAGTGAGTGTAATTTTTTTAAATATTAAATCACATGTGAATAAAATTTATATTTAAATTCCGTTAAAATGTAAAAAAGGTATTTGTTACATTACTTAATTAGAGTAATTTAATGAGTTATATATGATAATTCAATTTCAGAAACGATTCGAGCAATTATCAATGGTCTTTAAAACCAGCCACACTAGCTTGCCTTCGAGAACAGCCACGAGCGACAAGGAGCTTCATCATTTACAATTGAGATTCAAGGCTATTTCCGATTCGTTTAGATCCTCTATTTCAAAGTTGGATGTAAAAAATATTTCTTGTCAATTATTTGGTTATATTGTGGCACACTATTTATTTAAATATTACCCACTTTAAATTACCTTTTCACTACTTCTTTATTAAAATTTTCTATAATGTTTAGGATCATTTGCAAGAGAGTTTTGATTGTCCAGATCAGATCTTAAAGGAAGAAGTTTTTGCGATGAGACAGACTACAGACGAACTTGATTTTAATGTAACGTCGTTAATTCGAAGTTCAAAAGTAAAAACCTTTAATTGGAATAGTAATCATTACATAATTGATTATTTGATTATATATAAAGATCAACATTTTTAAATCTTTTTATAGAAAAAAGGAATGTTGGACATCGAAAATAGAATTTTCAAGATGATTGAAGTTATGGTCTTTTATCTGCATATTCTAAGGAATCTCTACAATAATGTCGACAAAGACTTTTTACGAGCAAAGTAAACCAAATAACAAGATTAAGATTTTCTTAATTACTTTTAGTTGTTTGATAATTGTAGGCAATTGAAAATAACATTTCGACTTAGGTACATAGTATTTGATTCTAATTTATTGCTAGATCGCTTTTAGATGAGCACGGCCTTCTCGACGCATTCACGAACAACCACACATTTGGAAAACGGATCAACAACAATCACGACAAGGTTTTCTTCTTAACATTATTTTTTTGATTTCTTACAAACTCACCAAGTACTTAATTTAATGTTAGTTCTTTACAACAATTTAACTATTAATATTTTAATAAGCAGCCAGGCACCAAGAGGTAACGAATGATTATTCAATCTGATTCAATGGCGTATTTATATGATTATTTATTTTCCTTAAAAGGGATTAGGGATGATTACAATTACTATAATTATTTTAGAATTTGCGATGAATTCGGCATTTAATTAAATGAAGCTTATTTCTTGTTCTTTACAATATTACCCCAACCTCAGTCGTTCTTCAATTTTTTAAATTGGTTTTAATAAACTTCAATTGGGGAGGTTTTGATATATAGGGAATGAACTTATACTACCTAGAAATGCTGGATTCTATGCATATATTATATTAATATGTACCTACTATAAGTATACATAATATGGACCAATATTCAAGTCAATCTGACTACCTCTTGTCGTGTTGAATCCAATGTTAGTAACATTAATAGTCATTTTATCATTTTCAGACTGCGTGGGATGGAGGATATTTGGGAGAAGGTGAGGGAGACACTTTAGAACGATTTGAAGACGGACGGCCAAAGAATGTCTTACAACATTTACTTGGACCATCAACTGATCCTTCAGGAAAATTGGACAAAAAGTCACTTGGCATCACACTCAAGGAGCCGAAAGAAAGCGTATTTTCCAGGTTGGTTCAACTTATTTAATATACTATACTCATTTAAATTCATTGTTTCTCCCCTTTATAAATTGTTTAATGTTATTTTTTTTTATTATAGATGCTTTTCGGAAGGGTATGAGATGATACGGCGGGAGTTTCATTGGCCCTGGAACTGGGATCAAACGTGGAGAGGAATCAAGCAAGGGTTTTCCATCATTCTCATGGTCCTCGGTCTATTCATCATTCTCAAGAGTCTTTTTCCCTCTGTGGGTGCGGATATGGACCCACACTGCCATCAACTTGATTTGAGTCCTTACTACAAGTCACTTGATTACATCCACAATGACCGCCCTCGTATCTAAAACCAATTTTGTCACTGTGTCCGTAATTTTATTGATAAGTATACTGTAATATATTATACCTTTCGACGTTTCGATGCATCTGGAATATTTTTACGTGTTAAGTAGGAAATTACCCCTTTGTACTGTAACAAATTGTGCTCGACATGTTAATTAAAATACAAAACAATTTATGTTCATTGATTCATTTCATAAAGAACTAGCAGTATCCCACGAATTCGTGGATCAGTAAAAGGGTTAAACTCGTCAATAAATTGAAGAGTAAAAAATTAAATTAGTAATTGTGGTTGTCGGAACAAACATCTTTCCTTCCGATCAGAATATTAAAAAAAGAAATTTGATTAAAAATATTGAAAAAAGTGCAGTATTTCTATACTTTTATCAACCAAACCGATGGTGGAGAGTACGAACCTGATGATTGATGCTGATGATGGTGAAGACCCAGAACATTCAAATAAAATTGAATCACCAATTATTACCCAACCTAAATTAATGGTGAAATTATAAAAACTGATTAGAATTAGAAGTATAAAATTAAAATAAAAAATCAGTAATCATTACCAAGCCTAACATAACATAATCTAGAATCAGGAATAATCACCAAACCTAACCTAGCATCAAATAGCCCAAAATGAATTTTTAGAATAGAGAAAGTTGGAAGAGTAATAAAAACGAGAATGGATTAAGCCTAAATTCGGACAAGCCCCATCTCTCTAAATGTATTGTTCGGAACACGCAAGAGGTTTTACACTCCAGTTAGCAAAAAACTTCAAATACATTTTTTATTTATTAACCTTTCCTATATAACATTTCGACTGTTCGACTTGTTTTAATGTTGGTTAATTTAGTTAACAAAGAATGAAGAAATCCTTAAGAGTTTCAGCGCCTCTGCCAGTGCACATGAAAAACAATGGAACTCACCAGGAAGAGATCTTCCTTCTTGAACAGCGACCCCATCCACCAACGACAAGAATGTATCCAACCTCGCGAAAAATGCAAAATGAACACTTAACACTTGACCAGGTCAACCAATCGAGAAGGCCAACGGGCGGAAGACGAAGGAGACCTCATGTTCCCGCGGGGCGGATCTCATCGAGAAAACGGCCTTATTAACCTTATCACCCTTCTCAAAGTACTTACTTGAAAGCAACGCAGGGACTTTTATTTAAATATAATGTATGTATAAACTTATATTGTTATCAAATTTTAAATCAAAATAATTTTGATTATCATAAAATTAATGTTTAAATATTAGGTACGCAGTTTAAATCGCAAGACGCAAAGAGAAGGCACATCAAAGAAATCCATCGTGGAGTGAGATGGCAATGCGAATATTGTCCAAATGATTATTCAAGAAACTGAGGCTGACTCAACATGTTGAACGTTTCCACCAATGATTTTGCCCAAATATTTTATATCTACTATTAATTAAATATTTTTATTATTACATTATAATCATTATAACTATAATTGATCTATTGCTTAATATGAGTAACCTTTTATTAGAATGTAAGTAATAATACATTTAGTGTTGTTAATAATTCCTGATAGTAAATTTAATATTATATAAATTTATTTAATTTACTACGAAGCTAATATTTGTAAATACTATAATTTATTCAAGTTGTTGCAATTTTTATTTATATCATTTAATCATTTTAATGAATTTTTACATAATTAATATTACGGTTATAATATTTTATTATGAGTTTTTGGCAATTTATTCATTAATATGTATATAATTATTGTGTTATGCAATTTATAATCTTAATTTACATATTTATAATTAATTCGCAGATTTTAAAAGTAAATATACTATTTTACATAGAGAATTTTTATTTATGATGAAATAAAATTTTTATAATTTGTTTTGTAATTTTATTAGTTCTAGTATTAATTTTTTTTAAATAATTTCATTTACAAATAAATTATAATTTGAATCGCAATTTAATTTATTTTTAAATGCCTTTCGTTTTACAAACTTTTATCTGGTAATGATTACTCGCTTTCAAAATTCGTTCGGGTAACCTTACCCGTTTAACCTTAACCTACCTGTTGTTTTGGGTAACTATAATTTGTTTCGGGTAAAGCTTACCTCTTTTTATGTAAGGCTTGGTCAGGGTCTCAATCCTGAATACAAAAACGGGCACATTGAACCCAAAAAGAGGCACATTGGACCCAAAAAGGGGCATATTGAACCCCAAAGTGGGCACATTGAACCCAAAAAAGAGGCACATTGCCCAAAAAGGGCAACCACTGCCACTTTTCAGGCATCCATTGCCCGTTTTTACCCCATTATCTAGACCAAAGAGAACTATTGATTCCTGGAAACAAGTTTTTCTCGTTTTGTAGCAACGGTTGCCAAAAAACGGTTAACAACGTTGCCTTAAACGGGCTACAAAGCCCGAAACTGGCAATGTTGTCTCAAACGGGCTGTCTCAAATGATATTTTGTCGTATATCTCCATATATTTTTGGATTTGACTTTGTCTTTGGCCTTATTTACATCTTTACAAATTTCAAGAATATCAATTGACTCGAACATTTTTTACATTTGAGTCAAATTGAATCCAATTATGTATGATTCTGCGTCGTTTTGAAGTGGGCCCAGGATCATCCCGATTTGCAGATCCCGATGTATAATTAATTAATAACTGTGACATCTGGAATAATTATACTCATCAATATTTTTAGTTATCAAGTTTAGGAGAATCTGTATATAAATTGTATCTGTATATAATTGGGAGAATCGGTATATAAATCCCTTTTCCTGGAATTTATTGATTTTCTATTGACTGTCATGTTATCAATTGGCGGTGATTAATTGATTAAGTTTTATTTGATGGCAGTGCAAATACGTAACATGCTATTCCTCGAGGCCTCGAATTAATGTGCCACTTGCCACTTTTGAAAATAAATTTCCCTCTATGAATTGCCAATAAGCAATAACAATAGATTATATCTACAATAGAACACTGACAAACTCAAGTAAAGTATATAAAGGAATGAAATTGAAAAATAATTAACATAGTCAATAAAAATTAACTGGAAAATTATAAAAAAATAAATTGTAGTTGAAACATTTAAGAATTAATAGAATATAGCTTTAATTAAAATTAAAAATTTTAAATATTTTTTAAAAATAAATCATAATCATTAAATCATCCTACAATGTTACTCATTCAAACAATTTTAATTCTATTGACAATTTACTCTACAAATGGGCAAAATAGATTGATCATCAAAAACAATTGTGGCTTCACTGTTTGGCCAGGAATCTTTGGGAGGAAATATCTTCCGGAAAACGGCGGGTTTCGTTTGAATCCCGGACAGACGAAAAATATTGACAATCTTCCAACCGGCTGGGAAGGTCGGGTTTGGCCACGGACGAATTGCAACAGCAATGGGAAATGCCAAACGGGGGATTGCGATGGGAAAATCCAATGTAGCGGAAAAACTGCTCGTGCAACCACTTTGGCGGAAATCAAATTCCAAGGCTCAAGCAATTTAAACAATTACGACATTTCCTTGGTCGACGGCTTCAACGTTCCGACTTCGATGCGCCCAACGCCTGGAACTTTCCAACCCCAAAAAGGAGTTAAAAATTCATGTACAAAAGGGGAATGTTTAAACAATAAAGTTTTGAGCGAATGCCCGAAGGATTTGCAAAGCCCGGGTACTTGCAAATCCGCCTGTGAGAGATATGAAACGGACGAATATTGCTGTAGAAATCAATTCAATTCTCCAGAGAAATGCAAAGGAGCTAAAATCAATCGGCATTTTAAAGACAGATGCCCCAAGGCGTATTCTTATGCTTACGACGACGCCAATGATTCCCTTCTCACGTGTCCGGCATCAAAATTAAATAGCTTTGATATTACTTTTTGTGGCTAATATAATTAAGTTTATTTAATTCAACAATTATTTCAAATAAAATATACATATTTGAATAATGAATAAAATTAAAATATTACATTTTTTAGAATAATCTTGAATTTTGTCAATTATGATTATTATTAGAATATTTGACGTAAATTTTTTCTTCAATGCCTAAATAAAATTCATGTACATAAAGTTACCACCCCGCACACTTTTTCTGTCTATCCTAATACATTACATTTTAAAACTCAGTTTTTTAGTGTTCCCCACCACTTTTGAACATGGGACTTGGCAGACTTTATACACCCTTTCTAAACAATATGTAAAAGCAAGGAGTGTAGATTAGTAAGGAGAAGAAATACAAAGCTTTTTGGTTTCTATGCACAAATTTAAAAAATTTGTGAGTCGCGTGACGTCATTGGAAATTTTGAAGAAAGCAAAGTAAATATTCACAATCAAAGGATGAAAAGATGTGTAGCCATTTCAACCCCACCGCATTCTTTATTACATATTATACATTAATTCATGGGTAATACATTCAATGCTAAATATGTATCTCTATATTAGTTCCTTATATAATATTGGTATAAATAATAATAAAGGACTTTTAATATTCATATTCATACATATTCCTAATTAAAAATTCATTCCTGACTCCATCATTAAAACTTTCCCACTTCTCAACTTTCTTTTATTATAACATCAATTAAAGATATGAAGTCAATATAAGTATCTAATAAATAATTGAGGATATGATTTAATTTTTAATTTATTTATCATGAGAAATAAATTTGAAAATGTTACAACAAAAAAGGATATTACTAGTTTTAACAAATAATTCAATTATAAGTAAAAGTTTTGTGTAAAATAAATTAAGATCATGTTAATTAAGGTTGGTTGTGCAGAATCAAAGATGATCATTTACTAAAATTTTAAAAAAAGTTATAAATTTAAATTTCTAACATTTTTCTCAAATAAAATAGATTTTATAAGTATAATTTATCAAAATTACTACCTTTTTACAAATTAAAGTTTTTTCTTTCTATTGAAATTTTTGTATTTCTTCTGTTTGTTCAATTGTTTGATTCGATGCTTGATCCTCATGTTTGTCAAAAGTCTTTACGAGATCTACTTACTGATCTGTTTTACTTATGGTTTGTTTTTAAGTATTTGAGATCGGGCATTTTTTCTCTTTCTACATTCCGTGTTCTCAATGTCGGAAAGTCCTTTCATTGAAAAAATTGTAGAAATTGCACCTTCTTTTAATTTTCTGACTGTTTTTTGTCGAAGTAATTTATTAACAAAGTCACGCTTAAAACCCGATTCCAAAAAGTGATCCGAGCAAATTCTTGCGTTCTTCAATTTAAGTTTGGAACTTATTTTGCATTTGATGAGCCAATCATTCAATTCAATTTTTTATTCACTTAGAAAACGATGGTAGGATAATCCATTCTCACAATTTTTATTACAATCAAATACAGCACAGCTGGACATCTAAACAAGCTAAACATGTTGGTATAATTTTGAGTTGAGTGCAAACAGTTTAATAATGTAACGAGGAGACTAACGTTTATAAAAAGACAATGGGCAAGGTCGATAAGGCAGAATCCGAAAATGGCGATTGATCAAAGGATCAATCAAATGAATTTTAACTTATATTAAATATTATATCCAATTTATCCGGTCAATAATACAGTTGAAGTCAATGATTAAACGGCGTGAATGAAAAGTATGAAAGTGAAAGGTTTGTGAAAAAGTGAAAATTTTCCAATGACGTCATTTCCATACTGGTCCATCTTAATAAAATTCGGGTGTCTATCTGTCAATCAGGAGACCAACAGGGCTCAATACTCTTATTAGCCACTTTTTAAACCTTGACTTAAAAATTCTCCTCTAACCTGACGCAGAATTACCTAAAAGCCAAGAGTGAAATTTATTTTTGCAAGGTAAAAGAAACGTTGCAAAAGGCGTAAATTTTAAACTGAGAATTGTTTGGGCCAATTTTAAAATTGGCAATCACTTTATTTGCGGGAAAATTGAATGTTTGGTTAATAGGCGTTAATTAATTAACGAAACATTTTTATTAAAAATCGAGCTCTCATTTTTGTCTCTGGATAGAAGCTGATTTTTAAATCTAGGTTACAAGTGCCTAATGGCTCATCCCCACTTATGACTCCAACCGTTGTTTACATTGAGTCTTTTACCTCCTTGCGTTTCCACACAGAGCAACGCGTAAAAGACTCGGTGCTGGAAACACGGCTTCCACGACGTGAAACTCTCTGCGTTCATACTTGTGCTATCGTGTTTGCAACACCGAGTCTTTTACGTGAAATGCACGTCTCCAACCAAATTGAAATATTTCAACTTTTCGTTTTGTGTTCACAACACCTTGTTGGTTACAGAAGTGGGGACAGATGGTGTTTTAATGCTTGTTTTGAACCACGATGTAAAAGAAGCGAGTGTCCAAGACGCCAGGTTGGAGACATAAGTGGAAATGAACCATAATAGTATTATTGAGCCATCTAGGTCTTCGCGTGACATAGGCCTTAGAATTTTATTAAGATAGATTGAAAGTTTAAAAAGTTTGAAAGAAACTGGAACGGTTCTTTCCGATATACAATATTTGATCTCAAAATTTAAATTCAACACCAATAATCAAAATTTTCATACTTGCAACTACAACACTTACAACATGTTTAAATATAAAGCTAATATACCATATGAAAAAGCGCGTAAGAGAGAAATGTCTAGAAATCAATATTTGGATTATTGTAGGAACATTTCCGTATACATTTTGTTATGATCCGGCCTGACCGCCGCCACCTTCAAAACTGCTAACAAATGTCGTTAACGAAGAGGAAGCTTCAAGGAGCGATGGAGAGTATGAGTGGCACTTTTCTCATTCCCAGATCTCATAAGAACCGAGAGGGAGAGGAGCCTGGTCGGGTGAATTTTCCTGAGTGGGGGGGGGGGGGTTCTCCTTGGCAAATCCCCGGACCGACCGAGGTTCTTCGGGTTTAGTTCTTCAACAGCTTACTTTGTAGGAAGAACCTCAGTTCCGCGTCGGACTTCCAGAAATATTCTTGGCAATTCACCTTCTCGAATAAACCAACTCGCACAAAGCCTAAAGTGTGGTGTTTTGAAAGTCGGCATTTTCCCCTCTCATACCTCAAGACACATTTGGATCTAAATATTTGGGTGAGCTTCATTGCTTGTTCCTTAACGCACTGACTATTTCCTATCTATTTACTGTCTCCCACTAAATTATCTCAGATTTTCCCCTTACCATGTTAATGCTAGATCCCTACAACCTATGTACATGTAGGAATACTTTACTCTCGCACACTCCAATTTTAAGTGCTAATAAGATATATTTAAATGGAATTCCTATTAGCTTTAACTGCTTCCGTTTTGCTTTAATTAAACGCCCAGGCCTAAATTAAATCCTGAAGTTAAACAATTTAGTAGCAAAGTTTATGAAATCTATTAAAATTATATTTTTAAAAAGTTAAAACAGCTTTTTATTTAATTAAAATTGACAACTTCACATATTCATTTAAAATATTTTTAACTCACAAATAATATATTAGTTTGCTTAATTGAGTTATGTTCAGTATTGATAAAAGGATTAAATTGGAATTTAAATTAATTTTGTGGTGATGAAATAATGAGAAAATGAAGATTTTTCCCATTGAACAGTCTTTTGAAAATATCGTGAAGGGTTTTCCAATAAGGAATTCCAGTCATACATTTATTCTTTTATGTGACTTTGCAATTGGATTTGAAAATTTCCCTGGTCGCATGAAAGTGGTTTGTATGTGGAAGATGAATTCTTGGAGGAGGAGGGTCGACAGAGATCTCATCTATCATGAGAAGTTTATCCAAGGAAGGTCTGTCGAATATAAACCTCGTCCATGGATTTAATATTAGACTCAAGTTCATGAGAAGAAAAAATGAACTTCTTTCTTATTGACTTCGCCCCATATGTACAGGAAACTCGGATGAAGTTAACATAAGCAATATTAAATTTCTATTTTCTTCACTTTTGAATGTTCCTCTTCCAACTGATTTTCAAACTATGAGTAATGTTTCATATTAGTTCCAATAAAAAAGTTTCAAAATAAATTTCAATTTGGACCAATATTGTGTCCGATAGGAAAGATCGTAAATCTGTCAATTAATAATCCGTAAATTGGGAAATTGATCGATTGGTAAATCAATTCCAACTTAAATATTCATTATAATATAAATGGAAAACATCAACTTTCAATTTCATATCTTTTCGATATAAATCATAGGGATTAATTAAAAAAAATTTCATTAATAAACTAACATTGGGCCCCGCATTGAATTACATTTTTAATTTAATCTAGAAGCTTACTACTTATAAACCCTTACATTATAAAATATAATTACAATATTATGGCTAAATGTAACTGATAGTATAAGGCTGAACGTTTAAGCTTGAGCAAATTCTCATTAGTTCAATGTGGAAATGTCATTTTATTAGCATAAGGAAATTTCCGACCGCTTTTGGGTTCTAATAGTAAAATACTGTTAGTGGAATAGATAATATAATATAAAAGACAACGGAGTTCAAAGAAGTGTTAATGCGTTTGTTCGCAGGACTTCGCGGTGTTTCTCATCTTAAATTGCAATCGACTTTTGCACCCAATGAATCTATTTTCTATGCGTCTAGCCATATCCATTTTTAAGGAAGGTCTTGGCGAATATTTTGGCCAAAGTTTGAGGAAATTGTTATAAGGGGTGAAGAATCGTGTGAAGCGAAGTGAAAATTGAACATTTTCTTCCTCTTGAGTCTCGCCTTGTATATCTTCACTATATCTCACTATCTTTTATCCCTAGGTATACCAACTTAATCCTAACTTATAGTTAGAGATAGAACTAAATTCCCCTCGTGAGTGCGGCCCTTATAATAAACTTCAATGACCTCCTTGATGTTTCCCATCAGAGGAAAATAGGATCACGTTCCTTGATGAACTTTAAATGAGGAACAAGAAGCGACAAACTTCAAAAACACACCCAATCTCCAGTCATTTACATATTGGGGAAGTCAAAACATTTGTTCTTAGCCTGGAATTTACCATAATCTCTTCTTTGCATATAAATATAAAATCAGTATGCATACCTACCTAACCTTAAGTTTATTTATATCTGAAATATGCGTTAGATCATCTTCAATTTACATAATTTAAGTAAATGATGAATAAATATTCTATTTTGTGTTAAATTTATTTAAGATTGAATTAACTGTTTGAATATTAAATGATTTTTATTTATGTATAACTTAATCTTATTTTGAATGTCTGACTGAAATGGTTTAATAAAAACGTTTTTTGAGGAATATTTTTTGTTATAAATTATTTTATTATTTTAAAAGCTTTTTGTGTGCCACAAAAATGATTTAGAAGTCTTGAAAGGAAAATTGAATGTGTCAATCCATATAAAGTCGGAAGGATTTTGGAAAACAGACTTTAACGCCTTAGTTGGAATCCCGTATCCCTGGTAGGGAAGGAGAATGAGAAAATTGAGAAAGTTGAACCATTTGGCTCTTCCTTTCAAATTTTTATGATCTTGAAGAGATTCTATCAAAAAAGTCAATTCTCTGGGAGTAATCCTAACAAAGTCTCGGAAGAACCTTGCGATTCCCCATCGAACTCTCTGCATCGATCCGCAAACATTTAAAAAGATTGAAATTACACACGCGAGTGACTTTCCCTTTTTTCCATCTCTAATGGGATCAATCCAATATATCAAATATCTACCATTAATGAAAAACTTCTCAAATTCCATTTTGGCTTATTCCGGAAATCGAAATCCTAATCTCGAATGATTTAAATTGAATTTTTAGTGATTAAAAATAGTTAAATTTGCATTTAATGAAAACATGTTCGGAGATTAATAAAAATAAGCATTTTTATCAAAATTATTCAATTTTACCTTAATGAAGAGAAATTAATAAAAAGACATTTTAATATCATTTTAATTAAATTCCATATTAATTAAACTCTACTTTATTAAATATTCATCTTATTAACTCTATTTTAAGGAAATATTACAAATATTAAATATGTATTACAAATAAAGATTAAATTTTGAAATGAGGATTTTAGCTTAGAATTAGACTGGAGATAAATTCTCCCAACTGCTTGTGCTTACTAAAATGGTAATATTTAAGAAGGAATAAAATAAGAAATCCCGTGAAAGGATTCCCATTCTAATACGTTATGCGGAAGCTCAAGTTTAAAACTTTCAACTTTATAAGACTCAGGGGAAAAGTTTGAGTTATTAGTCTGCGAATAAAACTTTCCAAATGCCTTGGATTACATGGGAAATACATAGAATAAAAATGCGGGAACCTGTGCTATTGAGATTTACAATATTTTTCAAACATAATTAAATTTTGCTCTACATGGGCCAATTTAACAAAACATGAGACGTAAAATTAATACAAAAACCAAAAAATTCGCATTTAATAAATCTTTTATTGTGTGAGTTCATACTACCATTAATACCATACATATTATCTGTGTTTTATTTAAAAATTAGGTATTTCTTATATGGGACATAAAATTCGCCTAAATATGATATAGAGTACTTCTACTATACAGCACTAAATATATTGCTTATAATGTATGTAAGATCGTCTAACTAAGGTTTTTTGAGTATTAAAACCTTTTTTATTATATAAACTTTTCTTTTGAAGAAAGTATCAAAAGCTTCTAGTAATTTGATGCGGGATTCTAAGACATTCATTGTGAGCTTAAACCAACAAGACAAGATTGCTATTGTTATCCAGTCTTTTCTTTTTTGACTTTGTTTCAAGTGTCAGTTACGGCAAACGGGTCGAGAAATGGAGTCCAATCCGCTTGTGTGTGCGTGCCTATTAGTTGTTTCCACTTTTATGCTTGTAGTTCTTTTCCAGAATTTCCATCACACTCTTTTTACATTTTGTTTTTCTTGAATTCCCTCCTGGCAGGAAAACTTCAAGGCGACATTTCTCCCCTTTTCTCCTCTCATTAAAATTGATTTGGCCCCTGATTTGCAATACTTGAAAGTAAGCCCAACAATAACTGTTTGCTCAATCACAATCTTCCCCATCTCATTTTATTTATTAGTTTGCCTACATGGTGCATTTTGGGTTTTTTCAGATCCAACTCCCTCGAACTTCACCGATCCGTTCTTAATTGAATCGACGGAATGTGGTGAATTTCCCCCCATCGACCTCATCAAATAAAGAAGTCAAAAGAGATCAAAGAACGAATCGCAATCATGGTAATTTCCTTTTTTCAGTCATTCTTACCTTCCTTGCACGCAATTGGTTAAAGTGCAAATTACGCAAATTCTCTCAAAATTCAAATGTGTTCATTTATACAAAAAGAAAGTCATTTTTTAAAACTTTTCTTATACTTTCTTTATAAAAACATAATAGTTAATGGTTAATAGTATTACGGCTATTTTAAGGAAATATTTCAATTATTTAATACTTAAAAGTTCTGGAGAAATACCTTGGAGCATTGCACCATTGCATTACTGCATATGACTTTATACAGAAAATTTAAGCCGTTTAAAGTAAAAGGTTAAAGTATAAAGATCTTAAGATGGGAGTAAATGGAAGGTAAAGACACATCTTGGCCAACATTAAGCTCATTTTTAATCTTGACGTTAGAAAATGGAGGGTTATTTTAAATCCTTAATTGAGAATCGTTTCCATTGAGTGGTTCATTAGAGTTGATTGAGATGCTGAAAGCATTTTCAAATCCCTCCATTATATCCCGTATACTTACATATATCAAAGAAGAAATGGAAGGAAAAACTTCCTTGGGCAAACCAACAACTTGGATGAGAAAAACTCTTTCCTCTTTTAACTTTTCCTTCGCTTCGTTTCTCCATTTTCTCTCGCAATTTTATCAAAGTACAACTACACAGTGCAAGCCTTCACAACTATTTAAATAAGTAAGAGTACATGTTTAAATTATATTAAAAAAATACGCGGCAAAAGTTTTCCTTTGAAAATCTACTTGATTGCCTTTTAAAATCAAGTGATGGGAGAGTAAAAAAAACTTTTTCAACTTCCAAGAGACATTTTATGCAAAAGTGGCAGAGTTGTATGTCAAGTTTTCATTTGCATAAAACCTTAATGAAATTACGTTAAAGTTTTTGCATTAATTTTATAGGGAAATGTGATTAAATGTCCAAAATGATACATTTGACCCATTTGAATTGAAGCATTTCCACTTTACATAGACCTTTAATTTAATAAATTTTAATAAAAGGAATATTTTAATACATAAAGGAAATATTGATTCAAATTATCTCCAAATACATAATATTACATCAAATTCAGATTCAACTTCAATATGAAAAAAATGAAAATGTGTGCCAAATGTTCCCAGTACTTTTGTTATTTCGGCGGCAAACTTTTGAATTTATTTGAATTTAGAATTTCCGAGTTGTTAAGTCTTGAGGGAAAAGAAGAAAGATCCTGCTTTGATTCAAAGGGTTTAGGGTTTGAGGATTTTTGTATTAAATTGTTGAAGGCTGTGCGAAGGATTTCCTCGGCCCTTTTTTGAAAAGTCTGAAACGTGCTTTGTCTCTATTTCTTCCTTGAGGCCGGAGGGAGAAGTAAATAGAAGGGGAACAGTGAGTGGATGGATAAATGTATATAGAGTTATAATAAGAAAAGAAAAAGAAGATTCATTGCCCACGCAGGGTGCCCCCGTTCCCACCGCCACATTTCTTCTTCGTGTATTGACAAACGGTCTTCCACTCGTCAGTCTCCCCCATTAACCATGAACAGTATGGTAAGTACTATAAAAGGAACCACATGATTCACTGCCACACACTCAACTCTGTTGGATTAAGACCATCTAAGCTTTTCTTTCCTCCCATTTACTTTCCCCACCATTTCCATATGTCCATCACAATTCAACATTTCTCACTGGGTTGAAAGACAAGTTGGCCCATAACTTCCTTTTCCATTTTTTATCCTTACCTTCATTGCAATAAAAATACTATAAAAATAAACATACAAATTCTAATGCAGAATAAAGTGCAAATGTGCCAATTTTTATTCACTTTAATATTTATTAGCAATTACCATAAATAAATGTAAAATCAATAAATATTAGTTTTTTAAATTGTATATTAAGATATAAGCAGTAACGGTAGTCCACATTTTAAATATTTATTATCATACATATTATAGTATTTCGGATATAACCACATAACATAATTTTTCTATTATAGAGTAGGTATATGGTACAAATATCAAAAATCCAATTTAATAGTACTTTACAGACACAGTTCCTAAAAATTATGCAAAATACATAATTTTTAGGCGAGACTAGCAATTAACCTAAAGGGCGAAATATTGAAATGAATAAAGGATATGAATAGAAGTTTAGCAACTATTTATCTCAACTTTTAAACTCATTTTCGAGTATCTTGAATAATTCATGAGATGTTTTAATTAACAAATTAGCTATCCGGAGCTAATTACCCAACCTTGAGGGTCACTTTCGCAAACGCCCATTTTCAATTTGATTTTGGAAATTAAGCAGTTTTATTATTTTAAATATACTAAATATAAATTGCATTTTTCGGCTAATCTTAACATACATCCTTACCTATATTTTATGCAAATGGATTTAGACTATCGATATATCTCATCTCATGCTTACTTGCTCTAATGTAAAATAAACAAATGGATCGTTTAATTAGTCGAATATTCCAGTCGAATTAGCTTTATGTGAAGTTAAATGAACAAATGAACAAAATAATAATTTGCGTTTGAGCAATTGCTACAAGGCTACAACTACCCGTTGTAGGATTAAGTAACGATACAATAAACTTATAAACTTTTACGTATACCAATATATGAATTCCGGGGACAATTTCAACAAATAATTGAAGTAGCTTAAGAAAGTTATCCTTCCATTTTGTGCGAGAAAAGTTAATGACCAAAACACAGAAGTTGAACTTTCGCATTCGCCACGTTCATTTTCTTTCCTTTTCTCACTAAAAGTAAGTAAATGCCATATTAGGAGAAGAAAAATTAGTTGAAAATTAGAAATTTCCTCTTGGAAGTCAAATTGGTATTTCCAGGTTTTAATGAGTCTCAAAAGTGCTCTTGCCTTTCTTTCCTAAAGACAGGTATTATTCTTCTTCTCTTTCCCCAAATCTAATTACACCTTCGGTTCTTATAAATAAATGTATCTCTAATAATGTCCCTAATAAAGTCTACCTGCATAATGTATGAATTGACTTTCAACGGTAAATAATGTATCAGTATGTTATAAAAGCATTTTAGGATATCTTTCCCATAATAAATAATTAATTATATGCGCTTGCCTCGTACAGTTGTACAATTTCAACAGAAGTGGTCCCTTAATCCAAAGTTGCATTTAGCTTTTACATCACTGCCGTAAGAGTCATCTAATTAAACATTTATTCCTTTCATTTCAATGCGGAATGAAACTGAGTGGGCCATTATTTAAAGGGAGAAAGTAAATTGAGGACTTCTGCCATGCTCTAAATGTACACTGAACTCGGAAATGGGATGGGGGGAAAAGAAGAGTGTCATTCCTTTCCTTTAATCAAAGTTTGTCACTTTGCGAAAATTCCTCAATTTCCAACTACACTCAACTCTGTACATGCATTGTGAATTTCTCAAGGATGGGAAATTGTTCGGGAAAGTTGAAAAAGAACCAACATTGTCGAGATGAATAAATTAGAGTGGAGGGAAATAATATTATTTTTTTCTCTTTCTCATCTCTCATCCCGAGTTCAAAGATTAAGGAAAAGGAAATGAGAAATGGTTTCCTACTTTTCTTGTGTCTCTTCTCTATCTCAACACATCTTTCCAACTACTTGGGCTCCATTCGGATCATTAATAATTCTCTCTTGCATATTTCATATAAAGGCCAGGAATCTTATAAATGTGTCACTTAAGTGGTCCCTACATATATTCTTATAGGTATGTATAATAACTTGGCATTAAAACATATTATATTAATTTTTCTATTGCGCAAGATTTATCACAACTCTCATAAAACAAAAGCTATTACTTTTCGTTAAATTAGGTAAAGACTGTAAGACTGATAACTATTATGTAAAGCTTTGCATACATAAACTCATCTACTCATCTTACTAATACTTTAAAATGTAGTAATATTAGTAATATAATTACTTGTAATATTATGTATTAAATTTTTTCTTTGAAAAGAAAGGGAGACAATAATAAATAAGACTGAAGTTGAAGGGTTGAGAGTGAAAATGGCATTTCTGACATAAAATCGTTTCCTTTCTCTTCAATTTATCTTTTCCCACAAAGTTCCCTGAAAGGAAGAAAAAGAGAATTTGTCAACTCTTGACATGGAAGGTCAGCCAGGAACAGAGCAATAAAAGTAGATCGAAAACTGTACATTATAGACTTCGCTCCACTCTTCACTGTCTCTTTGTTTTGTGGATAAACTCTGTGGATAAACTGTGGAAGAATCCTTAACTTTCTTTTTCCAGGCTAAGGGAGAAACGTCGGGTTTTTCCGGATTGAAAAACAATGATTTCTCTTTACAGCTTCGCATATACTACAACATTGGAAAAGATCATGTGGAGATGACCATTGGAGTTTGATATAGCTAATAGTCTTGTTATTTATATTAGAGGCCATTTGGTATACTTTAGATGTGTTCTAAAAAGCAGCGTGTAGAGCAGAGAAATGGTTCACAGTTAACACGATTAATCTCTTCTGCTAACCTCCTAAAACGAAGAAGCGTCTTTAGCAGATAAATCTTTTAAAAGCTCAACTCCAAGTTTAACTGCCACTTTTCTTTCCTCTTCTTTTCCCCTCCTTCACTTTTCGGGATTTTTTAGGAATAACACATGTTGACATTTTTATACATTCCCATCATTTTAACTGCCACTTATTGTCCTAATGGGGGAAAATGCCATAAGTCCATTTATTTATATATTTTATTTGCAAAAAAGAGGGGAAAATTTACGCCTTTTTTATGCATTATTTTATTATTAATAACGACAAGTTCCTCGTTTTTGGAATCTTAAAATTTTAAGACTTGGAATAAAATTCAAAGAAGCGTGCATTCAAATACAGATACGATACTCGTATTATACTTTCAAACCCTGAAAAACAGGATCATAATATAGTAGGTATAACATATTTATGTAGTTGTAAGATGTAACATAAACACATTACAAATATAAAATTTTGCCTATTTTGCATATTTATAAATATCGGGCTGATATGAATTTATGAATACATCCACATGGAAAGGTTTAAGAGTTGTGTGTCATTGATCGATATAGGAAAATACGATGGATTATTTTTGCAAAGTGAAGCATAGTTTTGAATTTGAAGTCCATAATTTATGATATTAGGTATGTGCGTGAATCCTCCCATACATCATGTAAGATCTTACGGAGGAAGAAGGGAAGTCTTAAGAAGTATAATTTTAGGTTTGTTTGTATCTCACATTTTGGCATGTTGGGTTGATTCCAATTAAGTGGATTTTTCTCCAGCTGGTCCCGACATGGAAGTAGTTATAGGCTGAATAGACTTGAAAAGAAATCATTAAAAGTTCGTTCCGCAACCTTTGCTCCGAGTGATTCTTTCACTTCTCAACTCTCTTTTCAAAACTCATCAAGGAAGAAAAAAATCGAGTTTGGGAAGGCCATTAATAAAAACGTTCCCTTAAACTTATTTTTCATTTAATCATTTCCCGCAGAGTTTCTCAAAGAGTTAAAAATCCGTTAAAAGAATATAAACATTTTTCTTAATTGTTATTTCACATCTACAAGTTTGGGTAAAACTTCCTTTAAAGTGACGATAAAAACAATGGGCAATTAATCAGTAATAAATTTTTAACGCCTCGTTAGCTTTTATTTTACTTGTTTTCTCCACAAGAACTTAACAGATATAATCTTATTCTTAAGTATAAAATTCTCTTGTTAGCGAACATTAAGTGTTAAATGGCTTATAGGAAACTTATATGGGAAATGTTATAAACTTAAAATTCGCTTAATAAAGTTAGGTAAAGTATCCCAATTAATTAAAAAGTTATACTAATAATGGTATAAGCCTTAGGAATTGGAGTTAGTTGAAAATGGAGAAATCCCTTAGAATCAAACCGTGTTTAATTGGACTGAATGAGAGTTTAATTAGTCTAAAAATACAAAAGCTTAAAGAGGGGAATTCCCATGTGAGGAACTTTGTAACTTTGGATTCAAAATGGGTCTTGAGTCGTGTCAAGTGGTTTACGAGTAGTTGAGCTTTCGTTAATCAGCGAGTCTTCCGAAGACTCATGGACCTATTAGTGCTTGGAATCTCAAAGTTTCACATTTTCCAAACTTCCGTTCACGATGAGTCTATTATTTGAAACCCTATGAGCAGAATTCTGAGAGAGAAATTTCATAAAAGCAACTTATAAAAGTACAATAATTTTGATATAAAGTATAGTATAGGTATGTAATATATCTATTTAATAATTAGTGTATTTAAAAATATCAAATTAATAATGAAATACATTTCATATATGTATACTTAGGTATTTACAACATGGTCATAAAATTATTATAGAAATTCTCATTATTTGACAAACTGCGCAATTTGTAATAATATGCTTAACATCTAAATCTAAAGTTTCTGAGTTTGAAGGGAACTTTGTGACTTCGACATTTGTAAAAAAATATTACAAAGTCATTTGCAATCTCTAGATTCGGAAAAACTTGGCGCAGTTGGAGTTGAATGTTTGAATGGGGAGATGACGATGGATTCCATAGGTTGATTCAGCCTTATTGAGATTCGACGAATGGTTCCCTTAGCTTGGCAACAGACTGTCGTCCCTAGTGAGATAATTATGGGGGACGAGAGCGATTACGCGGCGGGCTGACTCATTTAATTCACCAAAACCGATTCCGTCCTCCCAAATAAGGCTCAAATATGTATGTATTTCTGGCGTATCTCCATTTGGTTCTGGAATTTTTTCCCCTAGCCCTCCGTTTCCATTTCGGGTTTTATGGTCATTAGCCGGTTTTATGGGCCAGAGAAAAGAATATGAGGCAGATGCACATGCAGGGTGCATAGAAGAAATTCCAGACTTTTTTTTATTTATTTACCATCGTCCTAATTTCCCAATTAACGTTATGCAACCTGCCCTTTCCCAACTTATTATACAGAGGATTCTGGCAACTTAACAAGAATTCCAAACAAATACTTTTTTGAAAATTCTTTATAAATTCTTAAATCATGTAAATATTTAAACCATATTGATAGGTTTACTTACAAAATGTTATAAAACATTTTTTATATACCTATTTAAAATACATACACATATACTTAGTTATTATTTTATTATAGGAAATTGAAGAAAGATTAGGATTTTTGGTTTTTATTAGGCCATATTTTAATAATATTACTTTATGTTTATATTACATACATTATGTTTGATGTTTACGATGTGGTGTTGGTAAATAGATGTACTCTCTGTACTGTCGACCAAACTATGAAATTATTTTGAGTTACTCTCGGTAGAATGACAAGCCGCGGTGAGATTGGCAGGAAGCTCATCCGTGCAAGGAAATCAACTTTTCCCATATCCAGAGTTTATTCCGATGATAAAAGGAAAATGGGGAAAATATATTCATGCATCTACAAAAGTATGCAAATTCGTAAACTGAGAAAATGAAGTAAATAAACCACCAAAATGTCGAGTCGAATCCGGGGGTTGGTTGATGGGCCGAAATCAATAATTGTGAAAGTTACATGGAGGGAAGCCTGGCGAAATGGAGAGAAAATGTAATAAAGTTCATTGATGCCTCCGCGCGGGTTATTTCAAGACCTCTTCATTTATTCCTCACTGAAGGAATTTGGGAATTCAATTGGAATCCAAAGAGAATTTCAATACACATTTACATTTTATGAGAGCACAAATATCCGTGTTGGAGATAAAGTTCCAAAAGGGCCTAATAAGGAAATTGAATAAAACATTAAATTACTTATGGGAGATGGATTATGTTTATGAAAGGAACGCGAACATGAAGGGAATTTGGTAAAAGGGCTTTTGGTATGTTCCATAAGTATGAGCTGGTTTTGAGAAGATAAGGAGCTTCTGAAATGAACAAATGAAATATTTGTTGACTCGCTCCATTTTATTAATTTCATTATGACCGAGAGTCACGCGAGGGTTTGTGGAATTTGGGAAGCATGATTAATTAGTTAAATAATTAAGGAGAAATGAGCTCTGTGAATTCAGTAATTGTTTCACGGTTTTAATGAATGAATTTGGTATAATTTGACAGCCGAAGGCGCTGGGCCCCACCGAAACCGGAGTTATGAAGGAAGAAATGTTTAATCTCAAAAACCAGCTGGCGGCCGTAACCAAAGAAAGAAATCTTCTCCATGAAGCCCTTGGAAAAATTCAGGTTTGATCTTTAGATATTTAAAATTTTGTTTTAATTTTGAGTGTTCATATTTAAATATGGGTAAAATAAATCATAATTATTGTAATAATTATAATATGTAGTAAGTACATGTAATAAAAATACATGTTTTTATGATTTCAACTGAATTTGAATTAAAATTGAGTAAAAAGATAATTTTACAAACTTAGATTTGCATATTCTTAGACACATAAACGAAAGAACATTTAAGTCCAATTTTTTCACTAATTATGGACTCCCAATGCACATTCGAACTCTCACTTGAGAAAAGGAATTTAAGTCCAATATGTGTCATGTAATAATAGAACATTTACACAAGTTGCCAATTGCAAAACATATATGAGAATTCATTCGAATGTCAAGCCATTCAAGTATAAAATTTTCCAAAGGGAATTCATCTTGAAAAACTATCCCTGAACAAATATGAGAATCCATACCAAAGAAAATCGCTACAAGTGTACACTTTGTGAAAAAGCCTATCACACCTCAGCAAATTTATCGTTCCCCATAAGAAGTCACAAGAAAGAAAGACCAAACAAATGAAATTTTTGTGATAGAACCTCTAACTAACTAGTATAGTATAGCTCTTCTGTTTATATATGTATAGGTATGTACACCTAACAACCATTTACATATAACTATGTACTGTATAGCATATGTAACTGTTCGACCAGTTTGACCCGCAAGGTAGAATTTAGCCTTTACCCTAATAATGCTATATAGTAGTAGATGTAGATACGATACCTATAGTGTAAAAGACATGAAAGTTTCGCCTTTTTATTTTTAACTTTGAAAAAATGTTGGTACCTGAAAAATCCTAAACATTTGTCAAATGATATCCAGTGCCTCTCTCTAACCATAAGTGATTTATCAGGCAACTTTTAGCAAGTTGTGTCTACATATAAAAACATGAAATTTAAACAATTTTATTAAATTTCCTTAAATAAGTGTTACTAAAATAATACCCTATATTACAATATGGTAAATATATTAGTGGTTTGCATAATTGACAAAATACAAATAATAATTTACAATGGTTCGTACACGAAAAAAGTTTCAATGCATTTTTTGTGAAAAAACTTTTGTATTTATTTACGAGTATCACAGACACATAAGAGTTCATACAAAAGAAAGACCATTTAAATGCATCTTATGCAGAAAATCTATTTCGACTTTTGGAACTTTAAAAATACACATAAGAAGATACATCAAAGAAAAAACTCAAAAGTGCAATATATGTGGAAAATATTTTATTTATTTTAGCAGTTTATATCGCCATATTAAAACTCACACAGGGGAAAAGGACTTTAATTGTAATTTGTGCAAAAGAACCTTGCGGCAGGAAGCTAATTACAATACTCACATGGCAATTCATGAAAATGTGAAACGATTTAACTGTAAAATTTGCAAAAAGATGTTTGTTCTAAAAACTTATCTTAAAACACACATGAGAATTCACAAAAGAGAATATGCACATTTTGTGGCAAGGACTTTTTCAAAGCCTCATCATCTCACATTAGAATGCACACAAAAGAACGACCTTTCAAATGCAATTTTTGTGAAAAAACTTTTAAGCAAAATAATGGATTGGATAATCACTTCAGAAGTGTTCATTTCAGAGAAAAAACTTTTAAATGCGAGTTTTGTCAATACTCAACTCCTTGTAAAGGATATCTGCGAAACCTCATGTTTGTTCATAATCTTGTAAAATTGTTCAAATGCAAATATGCGAAAAATCTTTCTCTCAAAAAGCAGACTTAACACGACATTTGTTTGGTCATAGTGGTCTGAAACCACACAAATGCAAATTGTGCGACAGATCATATTCAAGAATTAATGGACTAAAAGAACATGAATTTACTCACTCAAGACTGAGACCCTTTAATTGCGAAATATGCCATAAGACCTTTCCAACCAATACAAAATTAAAAGTGGCAAAAAAGAATCAAAGTTGAATGCAATTTTTGCCAAAAATTAATCGCTTCTAACGGCTTAGTATGTCATGAAAACTCATACTTTAGAAAAGCCTTTCAAATGCGAGTTTTGTGCAAAATTGTTTTCCCAATCAGGAGCTTTAAAATTACACATAAGAAAATTACATAAAAAATTATAAAAGCACTTTGAATTGAAATACTTACATACTTTTGTGCCTATATACCTATGTATGTATACAATGTACATACAAACGTGTAAATATGTGATTATGTTTAATTTCATAACTATTCATAAGTAAGGTTATAAAAATTGCAAGTGTTCAGTTATCAGTTTACCAGTTATACGAATACTACGTTAAGATCAAAGTTGGGATGTTAGAATAAAAAATAACAAGCCAATCAATTATTCTTCGTATTTTTCACATTAAGAAATATCAAAGTAAAGAATACCTTTTATCAGAAATGTAAAAGAGCCTATAAGATTTTGGAATATTCTTTTGAGATGGTTGGTAAATTATTCCTTATACCTTTTCTATTGATAATGGAAAGGGAGGGTCCATTTTCTCTCTTAAAATTCTATTCAATTTCGTGCATCTGCCCTTTTTACCCTCAATGATCAAACATCCTCATTCTTCAATTCATCCTTGTTCAAACCGCCGAAAACCTTCTCTGCACATTAAAAATCTTGTGAATTTCTATAAATTAAAAAATACTTTCATATACAGTTTAAGTATAAATAAAACTGTTTATTCAAAGCCTATGTTTTAATACAAATTAATTAATTAAGAATATAAAAGTAAAGTTTATTAATATTTTGCAAGAACTCGTTCAACCTCCAAAATTAAAGTTTATCTTTCAAGAAGTGGCTGTTCGGATATTATACTGTGAAGCATTTATAATTTTACATTACCTATATAAGTGCATTTACCTATGATTTTATTACCAAATCAAAACTAATCAATTTACTAAATTAACTCATAGATTTACATAATTAAATAATATAAACATTGGTACAACATTCATAATGGTGAATTTAGAAAGAAAGGAATTGCACCAATTTTCCTGTATATTATGTCGGAAAAAATTTACCAGAATAGATTTCTTAAATGCTCATATTAGGAGACACACAAAAGAAAAACCATATAATTGTTTAATGTGTAAAAGCGCATTTTCTAGTAAAATTGAACTTGTGCTCCATTTAAGAGTTCACACAAAATAAAAGCCATATTACTGTATTATGTGTAAACGTGGATTTTCTCAACGTTCAAACCTCGCTGCTCATTTAAGATCTCACACAAATGAAAAGCCTTATAATTGCAATATGTGTAAACGTGCATTTTCTTTGCATTGGTCTCTCGTCTCATCTGAGAGCTCACCTACAAGAAAAACCATATACTTGCAATATGTGCAAACGTGGATTTACTAGACAAAGTTGGCTCGAGACTCATTTAAGAATTCATACCACCGAAAAGGAATTCAATTGTAAGGTGTGTGATCGAACATTTGCACAAAAGGCCAATATAATGTCCATATGGCCTTACATTCAAATACAAAAAATTTTGAATGTAATATTTGTTTGAGAAAATTTGCTCTCAAAAGCTATTTGACTGAGCATATAAAATCCCACAATGTCGATAAACATCATAATTGCAATTTTTGTGAGACACGATTTAAAGAATTGGGCACTTTAAAAAGTCACACCAAGGAAAAGCCATTCAAATGCTATTTTTGCTATAAATTATTTTCAGAAAATGTTCATTTGCAAGATCATGTAAGGATTCATACAGGAGAAAAACCTTACAAATGCCACAAATGCCTTAAGGAATTTTCTTACCCTCATCAATTGAAGGTCCACTTGAAAACCCATGTTAAGGAAAATTATTTTCAGTGTTTAATTTGTAATAAAAAGCTAAGCTAAAAGAATATTTAGTTAGGCATATGAAAATTCACAGCGAAATAAGGCCACACCAGTGCAAATATTGCAAAAAAACTTTTATTCGCAGTTCACATCTGAAAAACTACCTTTTTGTTCACGAATCCAATAAAGTAAAAACCTTCCATTGTAATATTTGCAAAAAAGCATTTTTTCGAAATACAAATTTAAATACCCATATTCGCATAGTTCATTTTTCTAAAGGAAAATTTGAATGCTATTTCTGTGATAAAAAACAAGGTATTTGAATAATCATATAAGAACTCACGCTAAAGAAAAGCCTTTCACTTGTGTCCAATGTGGGAAAGGATTTTCACAATTTTGTAATTTAAAGAACCACACAACCTTGCATTCTGGATTAAAGTTATTCAAATGCGAATTTTGCACAATGACCTTTGCACAAAAATATGGACTCGATTCTAATTTAATGTCTCATGAGAAAATCAAAAAATTTAAGAGTCCATTTTGTAATTTTGCAAATAACAGAAATGCGGATTTTTATCGACATATGGTAAGAGTTCACACAAGAGAAATTTGGTAATTGAAAGAATCACTCATTCTTGCATTCTGGATTAAAACAATTCAAATGTAATATTTGTAGGAAATCGTTTGCACAAAAAAATGGACTAGCAATTCATTTAACAACTCAATAAAAAATTCAAAGCTTTTTTGTAATTTTGAAACTGACAAAAACTAGATTTATAAAATCCATACAAAGGAAATATCATTAAATCACGAATGATTAACTAAAATTATGATAAAACTTATATATATTTTTGAACAGATTTGTTTAATTTGTTTAAGAGATCTCTTTTAAATTTTAAGCAGTTCTCTTTTATGCTTATGTAAAGTTTTATTCCTAATATTTAATTTTCTCTCACTCAATGTCAATGTCAGTTGTCATTAGTCAGTACCATAATTAAATATAAAATCATATCATAATATTTATATATGTTATAATGCTGTAAATATAAGCCAACTTATGTATACTATACATTGCGAAAAGTGAATTAAGTATTAACGATAATATTAAAAATCGGTCAAAGTTAAAAAAAAGATTTCTTAAGAGACTTAAGACACAATTATTCAATCCTCCTCTAGATTATTGGTAAGAAATAATTATTAAC
Organism: Neelides folsomi; assembly: GCA_034687125.1. Classification (NCBI taxonomy): domain Eukaryota; kingdom Metazoa; phylum Arthropoda; class Collembola; order Neelipleona; family Neelidae; genus Neelides; species Neelides folsomi. The sequence continues at coordinate 174,439 of JAQGBZ010000046.1, forward strand.
TATCTTTATAGTTTATTTGTAAAATTTTATATGTTTAATCCATAGTTCAAAAATAACCAATAAACACTTATCTGTGATATTTAGGATTCTTCATCTAAACTCAAACTAAACTAAACCTTTACTCTATAATCCCCTAACCGCTAACTTTAAGGGGAAATCCCCATTTGTTGTAATAAGTATTTAACGTCCTCCTCTCGAAACTCTATATAATGTACATAGTTACTTACCTACTTAACTTAATACTTACATATCGCCTTTCCCTTCTGGGGTATAAGTCTTGGCTAGACTGATCCTTTCATAAACAACATTAGTATTTATCATTAAGATGAAGCAAATGCATTTAATACCTCGGATAGGGAACAAGGCCAATGGAGTATGTTTTAAGGATCTGTGTGCGTATACCACAAGAGGCCCAAGTCCCCAGACCCAAGATTGGTGTCGGAGGAAGTGAAGCCATAAAGGCTTTATGAGAAACTCCCTTGATTTATTGGAACTACACGATTATTACGTTCCTGAAATTCCCTAAAGATCCTCGAAAGCCGAGTAGTCCATATAACATAATAACACCTCCACTCACATTCCTCTCCTTACATCTCATCTCATAACTTCCGCTTCATATATTTCTCCACACATACAATTTTTATATGTCTCTGTTCCTATCCTATGTACCTAGCTTGTTTGAGTGCATTAAATATGAGGAGCTTGGGCATGGAAGTTTCCACGAAGGAAACGGTACTTGTGCTTTCCCCCACTCACTCACGGCCATACATGAAAATGCAATTGGCGAAATATTAGCATGTGCGAATTGGTCTAAAAATGCTTTTATGGCTCTGGGTTATTACACTGACGAACTGGACATGCAATTTGAACAAACACATGTAGAATAAAAGTAAAATTACTCTTAATACTCAATTTTTATCAAACTTTAATCATTCGAATATTTAATAATTTTATCCAGTCCCAAATGCATATTTCGAATATAACTTTGAAGTGAATTAACCAATGGAAGTTTCAATTTAAATTAAGTTGTCCTTATGCAAATAAAAACCGTAGTTCTTTCTCGATTTATTGACTCGAACTTTGGCGAAAATGGGGAAAAGGGAGTCATTAAGGGAGTGTTAAAGGGGTGTAGGTGGAGCATAAATCCTAGATTTATCACACAGGGATTTCAGAGTAATTTGAGTTCAAGTGATTTATTCTTCACTTCTTTATGTGTTATGTGTGATAAAGGTATATGAAGAGACCATTAAAACATTGTGTGGGAATTTCCCAATAATACAAAAGGGGCATTAGGAAGTGGCGGAAGAAAGAGGAGAAAGTTCAACCACGGAATGTTCTATTATGAAATAAAAAGCTATTTGGACTTTTTTTAATCGTATTATTTCCCTCTGATAGATCCGAATGGGTGAGGAAGTCGAGAAGCGGATGCGGAGCCAAGCAGCCGGGTATGAATCCCGCCTCATTGAACTCCATTCAGTCATTGCGGAATTGAAGAAAAATCTCGACATCTCGATGGACAAACGAATACCCGAAGAAAGGTTGAGCGAAGGAGACGAAGACGACCAGGAATCGAGCAAAAATTCTCAAGGTTTTTTTATTTTCTTTTCTTATTAAGATATTAATTAGTTTTATCGATCATCGCTATTGTATTAGTTAGCTCAACTTTATAGTATTTGGTCCTCGATAGTATAGTACTTGGTATGTGCTGAAGTGTGAAACTACTTTTATATAGGAATATTGTATGTTATCTAACTTAATTATAGTTTAAACTTTTTAATATTGGTGTCGTATCGAGTTCATTGACATTATATAGCTAAAACGAGCACTATTATCTACTATGAAATTTAAGCACCCAGCGTTTTATATCTTATAGATTTTTTTATTATCCAGTTTTTTCACGTAAAATTGCGTAGCTGCGAAAAGTATTGACATTTTTAAAATATCCAGATAAGGGTTGGTTCATCCTCCTTTGTAGGAGTTGGGCCTATTTACTTTCTACTCCATATATCGAGATTTCTCGATAAGAGTTCAAATACGGGGAAATAATACGGATGAGATGTCGAGAGAGGATAAAGTCGAGAGCAGTATATATTTAGTATGGGAAATATTTGGTGGAGGTTCACTTAAGAGATCTTTGGGAAAAACCGCTTGGGAATATTCCTGGTGATTCAGTCTTAAATCCCAAAGAGCCTCCCGTGCTTTTCTCCGCACTGTCAATGGGCCATTTCTTTCCCAAGAGACCCGATAAGGAGAGGATGGGCCTTTGAAAACGAAATTCGTCATTCAACTCCCTTTTCCACGGAGTTCCCTTTTAGGAATTCCCTATATGACCGAAACGTGCAAATTGTTCGCATTTGTATTGTACACTCATGTTATAAATGGTGGAAGGCTTAATTTAATTTGGATAAAAGCAGTTTATTGCCAATTTTTGAACAGTTAACTTTACACAAAACGCATTTTATGAGATCGATCGACAGAGTAAAAAGTTTGCGTCAAAAGCTTCCGTATTCAGTTTTGATTAAACAGAGTTACAGAGATATTCTTTGTTGATTTAAACCTTAAAAATTGACTTGAATTCAAAAGACCGAAAACTTTTTGAATTGGTATAAAATTCCTAATTAGAGTCTTTGTAGACTGAGTTTGATTTGTTTGATTCAATTGAGTTTGACTGAATTGAATGGAGCTAAGGCTGAAGTTTTTTCCCCATATTCGGAAAGGGTTTCCTGGAGAATATTCTTTCTACTTGTTCAAGTGTGGCCATGCAGTGTCTGGAATTACTGGCATATTCTTCCAAAATGCTTAAGTGTTGGATACCCATCCAATTCGCCCACAAGCATTCATGCATATGGAGATGAGAGAGAATAAAAGATTACTTTCCCCATACAAAAAGCATGGTTCCGGATGGGAGTCTTGGAGGTTAGATAAAGTCTCATAAAAGCACCCTTTGCTTTTATCCAAAATGTCTAATAGTCTTATAAAAATAAAAATAGAGTATCTCACAATTTGAATACGAGTTTATGCCATTAGTTTTAATTAATGATTAACATTCCAATTTATTAGATAATGGATTAAACAATTCTTTATTTATTAGGCTCATCAAGTGAAAATTCGAGTAAATCTATCAATGAAGAAACCATCGAAGATTCGAATACAAAGTCATGCCAAGTGGACAAGGTAAAAGATTTATATTTTATTCCTTTGCTATTTCTAGTCCAGACCTCATAAAACGTACATTACAAATAATATTACCCACTTACCAATATTATATATTTTACTTAAAAATATCAACATATACCTATACTATACTACATAGTATAGGTATAGTACTATACTAAATTTTATAGATTTTTAAAAGAAGTTTTTCTATATCTTCCTATTACACATATTTACTTATATTAAACCAATTGAGAATTACTTATATGTATTGTATCCCCTTTGATTGTTTTTAAAGCCCTTTGGATTTCTATTACTTAAGATTCTACTTCTATTAGAGTACAAAACCTTGAGTAAACCATTTTGAAGTGATTCGCAATCGCATCATTCATTCGGTGGAAAAGACAATATGTATCAATTGAAAGGGTCAAGCCTGAGATGTAGATAAATAGTTTGGAAGTTGAATCAAGAGGAATGAGATCCCTTGTTCTTTTGTTCACGACTTCCGAAAATTGTGAAGGAGGTAGAAGAGGTAAAAGGAATTTACAATGTAAGTTCCATCCATCTTTGTCAGCCACTACAACGTCCTCCAATTCCTATCCCCAGACTTATGCACCATTCCCAGTCAAACCTTCCACATACATAACTTTTACATCTTCTCCATTTCACCAAGGGCAGAATAAGGGCAGTGGGAAATTACAAAAAGTTTGCACAAACTCGCCGTTACCACTTTACGACTTGCGATGTCTTGAAAATTTAAATAAAATAAAAATATCCAAGTGGCCCTAAAACTCCTTATAAAATATTTAACCTTCTTTATTTTGAATTTTTTTTGAATATTAGGTTCGCGGGAAGCGTCGAGCCGAGGAGAAGCACAATAATGTAACTCAGTTGTACGAGGAAGTTGCGGAGGTGCGAGAGGAACACCGAAATATTCGAGAGACTCTGCGAAAAAAGGAGGTTGAGCTTGAGCGGAGCAAAGGAGCACTTGAAAGCATCGGCCAAGAACGAGACTTTCTTCGGCACAAGGTGAGAGAGGAGGGGGATTAAATATTGAAGACTGAATTACCCCCAAACACTGACATCCGTTCCTTGAACCCTCCACTTAAACCTCCGCTGGCACATGGAAAGAGCTCAAGTGGTTTATTAAGTATTCTGCCCCTCATTTCGCCCGAATGGAGAATTTGGGAATTTGAAAAGAGGATGAGTAAACTGGTAAATAAGGAAGGAGACATGGCGAGAGGTGCGGGGAAAAGTTCCGTGTTTGAAATCCACAAAATTGGAAAACAAAGAGACTTGAGAATAATTTGTTAGTATAATGATGGTCAGATTAAAAACATTCTTTATACGCTTTTAACCCATTGGATAATCTATTAATTTTTATGGTTTCAATTATCCTTTCAATTATTTCATACCAATTGTATGATTGCCAAGCATTAGCAATTTAATGCCGTTTTGGGATTCCGCACTAAAGTAAATTGAATTTGGATTAAAGGGTTAAGCCCGTAAATTAGATTTCCTCCCCACAGCCTCCACATATCCTCCAGGGGAAAGGGAGCCTCTACCTTCAGGTTACAATGAGATCCGAATTTTGGGCGATGGGAAGTTTAAATTGGGCCAGACTGGAGAGACTGTTGATTTATTTCCCTTGGCTCCCGTCCACTTCCCAATTGATATTGATTCCGAGTGACTTTACGCTCTTCCGCCTCAATCTCACCCAGAATGCAAATGGGCGGAATTAACCCTTTTCTCTTCCACACCCGCAGACACGACCACATACAATGAAACCAATCCTTTTTACACATAAAGTACAAGCTCCTTACCTAGGCCTTAAATATAAGGAAAAATGATCTTTGTGCCAATTCTCATTCTGTACATACCCAGGATATGTATCCTATTTCTATAGTATATTGCAGCGGTATATTCACATACTGTTGTAACTATAAAAAATATTGAGTAGGTATAGTGTACTTATAAGCCTTATATTACTTATATCCAGGTGAGCGAGTTGGAGAGTTTGCTAAAAGAGAAGAAATTCCCAAGTAAGAAACTCCCCCCTGACGATGACCATCCGTTCCAGCTAAAGATCGCGGAGAAAGTGAAACTAAAGACCCAGGCCGGGAAACCAAATAGTAATTTAAATCATAACAATAACCGTTTCTTCCGGAGCTCTTCAAGAAGTCAAGGGTTCATCAGTGGGCAAGACGTGATGCGGATTGGGTTCAGCCCTCGAGTGGCAGAAGTTTTATCCGAAGGAATGAAAGAGGAATCTCGAGTGAGGGAAATGGAAGAAGCTCTTTCACCTTCTTCTTCAAACGCCTCACTTGCTGAGGAGAGAATCAGGGAGTTTGAAGTGGAGACGGAGAGATTGAAATCAAGATTGGAGCATTACAAAGCACAAAATGAAGTATTGACCCTCAATCTCGAAGATTCAAAAAATCTCTCACATCGACTCACCGTCCTTCTTGGAAAATATGAATCCAACAATCTCGCCCTACAAATATCCCTCGATTTAAGGTATTTTATTAAACTTATAAATTTCAATTAAACCAATGAGATAGTCATAATGGAAATGCCTTATTTAAAAATTCAATTTAAATTAGGTAATTATACTTTAAGGAGGTAAACGATAATTAATATTAAGTAAAAACTCGCAATGATTAAATTCCTTTTAGGCTCATTAATTTGATGAATTCTTGAGAGACATAAATTAATTATTAGGGATATCAAATACACAGTGAAATGTTGAAAGGAATGAATGAAAAAATGTCTTTATTTAATGAAAGGCCTAACGAGATGTGAAGGGGTAATAAATGAGTTTCGTTTTTTCATTTTCACCTCCTGGGTTTTCCCTTTTCATTCTTCACTTTCATTTCTCGTTGTGACAGGAGAAAGAAGAAGAGGAGTTCAAAAGCGGAGAGTGACAGTCTAATTAATCAAAAATGCATGCAATCTTTATGTTCTGCGACAACGTTGAATTTTCATCATTTTATCACTTTTCCTAACTTATTATATGACTCCGGGAAATGTCGACCATTTGGAATATTTGGAAACATTCTGATTATTTTTTACGATCCGTCATTTCTATCATTTCCCGCCTTAATTCAAAAGTTATCCAATAAATCACAAGTCTGATGAAAGTCTTGAAAGTTTTCCATTCCATTAAAGACTCCTCCTATAATAAAACATCCTTGTATGTATTTGGTATCCTGATTATAATAATCATGTAATAAAAAGAGCGTTAGAGGGAAATAAAAGGAACAATAAAATGAGGGGGGAGTTAAAGAAAAATATGAGCATTAGTTTAATGGAAACATTGCGTGACTTTCACTGTGTGTCAATTTATTGTTTATTTACTCACCCGCCCTTTCATTTACAGTGACCAGGGGATTGAGGCTTATGACATCTTGGTGGCCTTGTTGGAGAGCGAATTGGGCCAACTGCTCGCAAACTGCCGAGCAGCAGGAATCGGATGTAACACGGAGGGAGCAAACGGCGAACAACTCGACGTCCCAACGCTTCTCCATCGTGCAAATGAGAATCGGGAAACGGCCGAAACAGCCGCAAGAAACCTCCTTCTAAGATTCGGTCATCCGCCATTTCCGCTCGACTCCCCTGGGAGCGAAAATAACAATATGGGACTCGATTTAAATTCAACCCCACCGCCCTTACATCCATGGGAGGAAAACTCGTCTGGGAGCCAAACATTAAGGTAATTTATATAAACGAAATTGTCCAATTTACATACTTAACATTATGTTTATAAAACTACTCTAAACAATGTAATCAACTAAATTGGCATTAAATATCCTTATAAATATAACAATGAAATACAAATGCATGTAATGTTATTAAATTAGTATCTTACCTATATCAATATTATCATATCGGTATCGTTTTTATTTACAGCTCCGCTTCTACATCGAGCGTTGGTGGGAGCTCACACTCAGGAGAATCTTTCAATAACTCATTTGAGAAATCCGAAGAAGGGCGAATTCGGGATGTGATAATTGGATTAAAAACGGAACGAGAAGGAGTTCGCCGCACTGTACTTTCAATCGACTCCTGGGGTCAAGAACCCCACACGCCAGACGAGCCCTCCCCTTGCGACTTGATCGAAGCGCGAAAGCTTGATTTAGAAACCGCCGTCCTCATGCAGGAACTCATGGCCATGAGAGAAGAAAAGGCAGAGCTTCGGGCTCAGCTGTTTTTGAATGACAAAGACCGTCACTCGCTCGAACTCCGCCTTGGGTCATATGAAGCCCAAGACGACGCGAACAAATCGAGAATTGCCGTCCTAAAGGAAGAGCTCAAGGAGGCCCTACGGAAAAAGAAATCAAAGAGGGAAAATTTAAACGAACCACGCAACGACAACTCCCCTGACGAAGACGAAGAAAACGGAAATGAGAGGGAAGAGGAATTGAGGCGGAGAGTGAAGGACCTTTTAGGAAGTTTGGAACGCGTTTCCACTTCCGCAATGATGCGAGAGAAAGAGGAACGCGAAATGACATCGGAACTCCGAAGGGCCAATGCCAATTTGGTTGAGAATCTCGAGGCGACGAAGAGAAAGTACCAAGGAAGGCTGAAGAAAATGGAAGATCAAATTTTGTCTTTAATGGACCGTCACTCGAGCCAAATTAAATTGTATAGGGAGAAGCTGGCGGGAATCCAACCAATCTCTTGCAACCTCAATGAGAGGAATTTCAATGAGTAGAGGAATTATAATAAATTATATATACGTTAATTTATAATATCATGTTAATTTATTATGATAGATTAATATTTATATATTATTGGAAATTATAATGTTGATCAAATGGCGGGAGTGAGATGATTTATTATGTGAATAAATAAGGGAACTCGAAGGCTGGTTAAATGTCAATCCGATTGTTAATATAATGATTGTAATATTAATAGTTTAAAAATTTCCAGGAATAAATAAATGGCGTTGTTCAAATTAATATTTATAATCACCACAAATTATGGCTCTGTTAAATATATCTAAAATTTATTTGTACATACTTTTATTGATATATCTTAATAAATACTCAATTATTTGTTAATGTTATGTATGTATTTCACAAGTATTATAAATTATTAAAATTAAGAATATATAAAATTAAGAATTTTCCAAAGAAAAAAGTACAATTTCCATATAAGATTAAAAATTCATAGTTTTAATTTCAATATTCAATAATTCTAGGATTTTAAATTTTAATAAATTCATTAAACAGCATTTAATAGTTTTTGGTTAAATAATTTTCATTATAAAAATAGTAACGTCCCGAATCCTATTATTATGGTTAGCTGTAATTTTTTACAATTTACATCAGATTAGAAGAGACAAAGCAAAGAAAGAAATTGAAATGGTTTAATTTTCGTCAACTGGCTTCTAAATACAAGACAGGTTAGATAGATTATCTGATAGAAAAATATTAATCTATTCAAAAATTAAAATATATAATCACATGATTAACATAAAAGCAAAAAATATGGATTTATAAATATGATTCTAAAAATCGTTGAAAATACTGAATTTTTAAAAAAAAATTGGCCAATTAAAAATGTTTTTAAATAAAATGGAAATGTATGCTTAGCCCTTCAGTTGACTCTGCATCCCAATCCCACCTTGAAAGCTTTCATTTTTCTATTAAATTCGTAATATTATCTGTTAAATAAAGAATTTTTAAAACGAATTTTTAAAATAGTTTACCTATTCAATGTTTATCTCTTCAATAGTCTAATAGTAATAATTATACAACTTGAATAAATGAAAATTGAAAAACTATTTGTATTTTTCTCTTTTATATTATTGAAGAACATACTACTATACAATTACAATGTCATTTTAAAAGAGCATTCACAATTTAAAGATATTATAGAAATGAATATTATGTTCTTTAATCTTTATTCAACATTTAAACATCCATTAATATTGTACACATGCATACAATCCTCATATGTAAAAGTAAATTACTGAAAATTTAAATTTAAATCCACTATAAAATATACAAGCTTACATGTAAGCTTAAAGTTTAGCTTATATTGTAAAATGTAGTGTAGCTTACATAACAACCTATTAAAACTAATATTCTATTTATCCAACATACTTTTTCAATATTAAAAGTTCGGCATTGAATTTGAATTAAAAAATTAAAGAAAATTCATTTTCTACATTGGTAACATAGAAAAACAAACAAGGAATTTTCTTCATTGATAAAAAGTATGAAAATCCCATCTTCTATAAAATTAAATTCTGAACAAAAGAAATCCAAATTATTCAAATTGCAAAGTATTAACTAATTTTAGGGAAAAGGTCAAAGGTAGCAGCAAACATCATGGCTCCTCCTCTCTTCAGTGATCTGGGCAAATCCGCTAGCGATGTTTTTGAAAAAAGTAGATTCAATTTGCATTATTAATACCAACAATCAATTAAATCATTTTTACAATTTTACGGTGCATTTAGAAAAATTTAATTTTCAACAATAACAAATTAATAATTTTCATCAATCCAGGCTACCCACTTGGCACGCTTAAATTTGAGGCCAACAGTCAAGATTGTAAGAATCCACAGTTCAAAATCGCTGCTACACACAAATTTGAAGACGGAACATTCGAAGGCAACGTGGAAAGCAAATTCAAATTTCCAGAATATGGAGTCACCTTAACAAACAAGTGGAACACCTCCAATGACTTAGTCGTTGAAGCCGCTTGTGAGGGAAAGCTCAGTCCTGGACTCAAATTGGCTGTGGTTGGAGGTATAAACGCTGACACAGGAGCAAAGAACGGCGAAGGGAAAGTCTTCTACAAAATGAACAATGCAATCGCTGAAGGAAGCGTCGCTCTCGGAGACAACACCAACACAATGGTGAATGGAGCAGTTGTTGGAGGTTACAAAGGATTCCTTGGGGGATATCAATTGGCATATGACAGCAACGATGGTTCATTGAAAAAGAACAATTTGGCTTTGCTCTACTGCGCCCCGAATGTTCAAGTCAGAGGGAATGTGACCAACATGGGGGAGAAATTGAGCGCATCAATTTACAATCGGATTTTGGATCGTGCCGAAGTTGCAGCTCAAATTAGCTACGTTCCAAACGGAAATGGATCTTCTGGAATTTCTTCAGCTCCTCGAAGAACTTCTACACAATCTAATGCACCTGAACCTTCAAGAAACGATGTTCGAAGAACTTTGGGTCAATCTACAGCTCCAGATGATGGCGAAGCTGCTCCACCACCACCCCCACCACCACAACTCTCCGGCTCGAATAATGCTGCTGAGGATAAAAATATCAATTTTGCAATTGGTGGTCGTTATCTTCTCGATGCGAACAATTCAATCCGGGCGAAAATCAACCTCAACAGTCAACTGGGAGTCAGCTACGAGACGAAGATTAAGGATGGAACGACTGTCACTGCGGCTACTTTGGTCGACTTGAAAAACATGTCAGCAGGAGGACACAAAGTTGGACTTGGTATTGAATTCATTATTTGATCGGGGCAGCATTTACACATTTAAATCACTTGAGAAATTGAAAATTAGAGATTCTTTTCAATCATTATTTCCAAAAGTATATTACGTATACATATTAAATGAAACTCATGGTTTATAAATTGTTTAAAGCAATGTAATACTGATATACAATATATCCAAAGATAAATAAATTCATTAATGTAATCCCACATCACATAAGTCATCCATCCAATGGACTCATTGTCAGTTCGGTGCATTAATGGGGTAGGTTTGAACTCGTATCTAATTGAAAGTTTCATATTAAACAGACATGGCCACTCATCATCGGCTACACAGACAAATAAAGTAAAGAATTTAAGAATAATAAGAACTTGTGTTATTCATTATTCATGAGCTACCATACTTTCTACATTTTTCAGGCAGATTTTAATTTTTCGTTTGGCTGAACAACCTGTCCCATTCAGTGCATTAAAGAATTGGAAAATAAGCTTTAACTTAACTACATTATTTATTATAAACTTATTTTCTGTTACCACTAAGCTGAGGATTTCGCGATTTTATTCGCGAGAAATATTTCATTGAATATCGCGTGACACGTGCGTTTCTAACGTTGGATTTCCTTTAAAAGTTTAAAACCAGTGAAATATTTCTCGCGAATGAAACCGCGAAATCCGCAGCTTAAGATAGAAGCTATCCGGGAGAATATGTGGGTATAGTATGTAGGTATAAACGCGAATGTAGGTATTGTAGGTATAACAGTCTTGGTTTATAAATATGGAAATGAAAATTATTGAACATTAAATTATTCCGTTCTCTGTTTTTGATTCTTACAAAAGAGAAACTTTAAGAGCCCTTGAGAATCCCATTGTGATATCTAAATGTATATTTGTATTCACTATTCAGAAACACATACATGAGGGAATTGAATACTGCTTTCATTCTTTGAATTTAATTGGATCCAACCCAAAAGTTGAGGTTTGTGAATTCCCGAGTTTTGTCCTCTTTTCCTTGATAAAGACATTATAGGACATTCTCGAAACACTGTGAGAGACAAAGTGAAGTCAAGTCGTGTGCTAAGGACCAATGTGTGTCTTTAAATAGAGTGATTTATCGTGAAAGGTTTGAGTTCTTTCTGAACATTAATCAACCTCATTTGTAATTATCTCAGGTCAGGGCAATGAATCGGAAAAGCGTCGGAAACATCCAGTGGATTCACAACCATGAAATGCAATAATTTACTTTCTTTCTTTTTACATATAATTATACAATTGTAAACTGCATACATTCATTAAAATTCATTTCATGCGAACATTCACATAGCAGATCATAATATCAGTCTAGGTCGTACATAACATAGAAATTAATTAATGTATTTAATAAATATAATTAAGATAAACATAATATTTAATATTTATCGGTTAATATAATTCATAAATAAGTCATAAAAATTCCCAACGTCGCCAACATGCATAAACAGATAATAAAAAATAATTATTTAAAATAAAAACTGTAACAAATGTAAAACATTACGTTATCTTAAGACATTATCTTCGTCTCGTCTCATTGCACAGAGCGACATAAAAAGATAAGCTGGAATGAATTTAAGCTGAACCTTCAAGAAATTCGAAGTCTTATCTCTGACTTCCCAAAGCTTTCCCAGGGACGTAGAAAATAAACGCGAAGAAGGAGTTGAAAAACTAGAGAGATAAAGATTGAAATTATTAATGACTACACTCGTAATAGAAACTTTTTGCATCATTCCGTTCCTTTTCGCATCATTTGTTAATGCATAAAGTTGAAGTGCATTAAATATAATTTATAAATAATAATGATGGCATTGATGTTATCACAAATAAACCACAATAATCCTGAGTATTTTTTAAACATTACTTCAATAGACTAGATAAATTTTCACTTTTAACCTTTGGACTTATTTATTCTAAACATGAATGTTCATATTAAAATAGTTATTAATTGTAAGTACAATCTCACGTTCAAGATTCTGTAGTGTAATTTTAATATTAGAAGTTAAATAAAAAATATTATTCGAAGGTTATAGAGTTATTTGACTTACTTGTAATCATTAAGCATTCGATATTTTAAAATATTTATTGAATTGATAGTAAAGTAATGTAATCTTGAAATAAGAACATAACATGGGTCTTATAAGATCAAGCACTTAGGGTTATTTAACTACATAGCCTTAAACAGTTGTATATTAATTATTATATCTGTAAATGAATAAAATGATTTTTAATATGCAATGATATCAGTACTTTGAAAGTAATACCTAATTACCTACTATAATATACAGAATATTGTAGTTAAATATGTACAGTTATAATATCATTTTCTAACTTCTATGATTTGTGATAATATTTAAAAATTAATGTATAAAACAAGTTCTGGTTCATTTAGATAATTTTAGCCCAAAAATGATATCACTTTTGATATCCCAAATTTTTTCATTAATATTAATTGCTTTAATATTATTTCCAATTTCAATTGCATTTGGTCAAAAGGAGGTTTTCGTATTGACAATTAAAATAATAATTATAAATACATAATATCTATACGGTTTTCATTTGATTAAGCACATGTTCTAATATAACTCACTAATTTTTAGGCAATGAAAAAGGACATATTCTATTATTGTCCAAAACAGGTATCTTATGTAAATAATAGAATTTTTCATTTCAAATTTTCAAACAGATAATTTATAAATTGTTAAATATAAATTTTGGATGGATTTAATTCAGAAGCAGAATGAAGAGCTTATTCATAAAATGGAAACCCTTTTTAAAGATCTCCAGGGATCACTTAATTCGCTCGTGATTAATATTACAAAATTACAATACGTTAAATATATTTATTTCATCAAACAATTTGAAAAAAAAACTAATGTGAAACTGTATTTACTTTATATTACAAGGTTTATTTCGACATTTAACATTTATATTATACAGGAACAAAGAATGGGCCTAATAGAAAACTCACTTCATAAAATGGAAACGGAAAGCTTTCGAAGGACTAACAGTGAAAAAGTTAACAATTATTATTATAATTTTATAACTTATTACTTGATTTGTAAACTTGAAATAATTATATTTTATTTAAATAAATGGTTATTTTCAGAAAAATTCAAAAGATAATACCAAATTGCTAGAATTGTGGAGAGTTAATAATATTGATCTAAAACAAGATATTATTTTTCTCGAATCTTTTGAAAACGATGCCAGCGGTCAATTTAACCAGCGATGGAAGCCATTTTACAATAAAACAACTCCTATTGCTTTTAAAAGATCAAATTTCTGCAATAATCAATTTTATGTTTCGTCGGCCTATCAAGAAATGTTTGTTGATTTTCCTCCTTACACAAAGACAATAGACAAGTCATTTATTTTCCAATTTAATTTGAAATCTGAAACCTCTTCTCCAGACATCGGATTTTATTTTGTTGGTTGTACGACCAAATTTCAAAACAATCAAAACGGATGGGACCCGATTGTTGAAAAATTCGCTTTAAGGATTGAACCCACCCATGTCAACTTCCGAACCAATGACGGAATGTTCCTCAAAGGAAACCAACTGAGTTCATCTAAATATATTTATCCAATAAGCCATGATAATCTTCTGCATTTGTACAAATTGACTGTGGACAAATCAGGAAAATGTTACAAAGTAGAAATTGATAATAAGTTAATTGCGAGCGGATGTGTTGGAGTGGATTTGATTAAAACCAATTTATGCGCAATGACTTTATGGCACGATGGGAAGAAATATGAATTTGATAATATTGCTCTTACAAAAAACGAAGCTCTGGCTGAAAGCATTGGATAACATTGATTAAAAAATCATTACTGCAGGCTAACTGTTTACCATTTACAATTTAAAGCATTTTTTTAAGCAAACTTGCGCAAAATATGCATATAATTTAACAAAAATAAATCATTAAAATTTCTGGGCAATGATTTATTAAATCATCCTAATAAACATTAATTTAACATATTTAAAGTTTTTGAACATAGCATATTTTCATCGAACACTTTATAAATTTGATAATTTATAGATAAATTAATTTATTGTATTATATTTATATAAATCAGGACAGGCGGACGCGGATTTGTATTGGTTGGTATTTGTTTTCTTGTTCATGATATGGGCATTAATATCTCATTATTCTTTACTTTGTATTAATATTGTAGATTTGTATACTGAATGTGCATGTGATACTTAAAGTGTGTCACTTTTTCATTTCAATTCGATTTTTGAATTAAAAAATATGAACTACCTTATTCAATATAAATTCTTCGTAAATTTTCATGAATCAGAAACCGTTATTTATCAAAACTATTGTATATTTAAATGATAATCCCGTTAGTTTTTTTTATTAATAATAGCTTAATAATTTGTTTTGACAAAAAATTAACGTTACTCTTGAACCATAATTTGAAATAAATTATTTACAGCGATATTTTTTATTAAATTAATTGACCCCTATAAATATTTTTAAATTTTGTTACATTTTGTTGAAAATGAAATTTACGAAGAACAAAAACTGCATTATAATAATTATTTATTTGTATATATGTTTCTTGTGTACTATCTATGTAACATATCAGGCCAAAATAGGCACTTCAATTTACGTTCCTCATAATTTCATATTAAATAAAAAGTTGACGCCCGGGAATTTTTCTGATTTAAAGAAAAAACAAGTGAGTGAAAAAACAAACAAAAATTGAATACACTTTTGATTTTATTTAAATATTTAAATTAAAAATCTTGTTCTAAATATTTTAGTCAATGACAAAATTGCTTGGGGAAATCAACGGCATGTTAGAAAGAATTGAGAGGAAAAATAGTGAGATCCTTTTAAAAATACAGATAAAATCTAAATTAAATTAAATTATTGCCCAAAATCTTATTGATAAATATTTAGTTAATATATGTAGTATAATAATTTATTATAATAATTAATTTCCTTTTCATTAAATAGAACAACTTCAAATTCAGAAGGCAAAATTAGAAACACAGTTTGCTGTAATCGCTTCACGGTATAGCAATGAGGGAATGATTGAAAAAATTTCAACATTTTCAAGATTCTTGAGAAATAATACAGATTATGATAATTCTGGAGAAAGTTCCACAGATGATCCAATTACTGATCCCGTGGATCCTGATGAAGAATACAGAATTAATAAGCTTATTAGGATTAATGCAATATGGAAAATGAATTTCAAATATATAAATGCTTCTTTATATAATATAACAAAAACTGTCACAGATATGTCTTTTGGCTTTGCAAGATTTATTTTCTGAAAATATAAACACTAGATAAAATTAAATAATAATTTCTCGCTTGCTGACTGTATGACCATTTTAATAACCTTTTTGTTTTAAATTTCATTCAATAAATTCATTTTTACATACAGCTACATACTCGGTTATATAGTATAAATCTACAGATAGAGTATGGTTCTTTAGATTTAAGTTGGATTAATATAATATTGTATACTAATATTAAATAATCTTGGATTTACCTTGTAATATAACTTTTTTTAAAAAATATTATTATTTTATATTTGTGACAAATATATAATCACGATCAAATTATTTGTCATTTTAGTTATTTTTGGTGCATACCTAAACATAGGCGTTAATTTGTATTAATAATTAAATTAATTTATATTCATTCATACAAATATACACGGTGGCTATCTTGTTATGAAAAAATTCAGTGTCAGTTAACTCGGGGACAGCCTGTACAGGACCAATCCCGAATCCCCGTGTCCAGGGTGGACCATTGTGCTTCCAAGCTTTCTAAATGTCGGCCATAGATTTTACTCTACCCTTTTTAAATCATGCGTCATGACACGATGGCATGTTTCATGGTGATAAATTAGCGTTCAATAATAAATTCTTATATAATTGTGACAATTCGTCAAGGAAATAATATATTCATTTTGACATTTGCATGTTATAGCAATATATAAATTAAATGCACGCATAAAATATTTAATGAGCTTCAAATCTCCTTTCATAGGAAATTACCATTGTTGTTAAATGTTCAAATTGTGAAGGTAAATGCTTACATTTCAATATTTAACATTATCATATCACAAATCATATTACTTTATTATTTAAAAAAACTTAATAAAATTATTAAGTAATATAATTAACTAAATGTCAGTATAGTACTATATAACTTAAATTGTAGTTTATATACTTAAGTGTTTCTAAATTCATACTCTATCATGAATACCAAACAATAGCAATTGGTTAAATTATATTAGGCATATTTATGAAAAATGTCATATATTAATTTTTGTACAATGTCGATCTGCCATGCAAGGGCATTTCAAAGATCAAATAATTATTTCTTCTTCTATTTGAATCATTCAAATTATGTACCATTTTAAAGAAATAAATTGTTGATTAAATTAAATTTTTTTTTTCATTAATTACAATTTCAAATTATTAATTACTTTTAATAATAATTATTAAAGACTATAATAGAAACACTAAACTAATATTAATATAAAATGTCGTTCAGATATAATTATCTAGCAAGCTCTTTGTTTGGAATATCCATCCTCGTCATTATCATATTGACAAATAAAGTTGAATGTCAACAAGATGTATAAATTTAATCATAATTTATTCATAATCAATAAATATTATAATTAAGTTGAGAATACACTCTGCAAGAAAGCAATAATATAATTTTTGAAAAGTATTTGATAAGTAAACTTTTTTTAATTTAGATCGTCAACGAGTTGCTTGTTCTTCGAGATCGCGTTACTATTCTTGAAAACAGACAAAGTTAACAATTTATATTTTTATGAGCTCTTAAGAATATCTTATATGAATTTTTATGTTTTTATTAATTCTAATATTTAAATTTCGTTTTTCAAGCTGTGAGTGAATGTAATCTATCCTTTATAGTATTTTAAAGTTTTAAAATATTTTTTAGTTGCAATTGGAAGAGAATTGGCAGTACTATCACAACGTTTTGACGCTATGGCCGCTACAGTTAATGAATTAGTACAAGAATTAAATGCAATTGGCAACGCTGTTAACAGAAATAGTGATGCAATTGCGAAATTAGAAGCAATAAACCAAATTTGGAAAACAAATTTCAAAAATATTAACGGAACTTTGAACCTTTTGAGGAAAAAGCTCAACTTTTCTTTGCCGATTCTAAAATTCAGTGTTGGATAATATAAAAATAAAATAAATAGTATACATAAAGATAATAAACAATTAAAAGCTCCAAAGCTTGAATTATTTTTTGTGATTAAAACGTTGGTACATTTTATATGCATATTATACCACTCATACTTTTAATAATTAGACAACGCAGATTCTTGAATTTCTTTTATAATAAAGTATGAAATTGTAATTTTGCGATTTAGATTACTACATATAGTTATAGTATATGATTTATATATTTTATATTAACAAAAAATACTTATATGAATTAACTGCAATGAATATTGTATTTATTTATAATTTAAAATTAGGGATGAAATATATTAATACAATATACTATAGGATAAAAAAATTTGCAAGCTCTTTTAAAATCAATTAATGGAACCACATATGATTCAAACAATTTTATTTCATGTAATTAAACTAAAAACAAAATTTGAAAAGAATTAAAATTCACTACTGTAAAGCATCGATATTTGTCCCGGGATATCTTTCAAAACTTAACCCTAAACCCCCGAATATATATCGATACCGGATATAATTCAATACTCGGACATCTTTAAATAAAGTTAGACAAAATAGTTTGTTTTAAAAATTTATTGTGATATATCTAATCTTCTGAACTTGAGTCTTCTTTATCGTTTTCTATAAATTGTCTTCGTGGCATTTTAAATTAATATGGCAAGAATTTTAAAATGAATTTTAAAGAAATTGGTCGTTGTGATAACAGTATGTGTTAAAAATTAGCGCATATTTTTATTAGACCCGGACATAATTTAATACCCGGACATCTTTTAAAATCTCATGTCTCACTTCTGGACATATTTCGATACCGGATATAATTAGATACCTGGATAAATATCGATGCTTTACGGTATGTATAATTGTATATAGTGTTATTCATCGTGAAGGTAATATTTTTATATGGTAGTATGCTACCTTCATGTATTTTGAGTCTATACCTCAAGGTCGCCAAGGTCAGAATATAATATATGGCATAACTATATTAAGACATAGGGAGTTATCATTTAAAATTATTTTAAAATTTACGATATTAGAAAGTCAATGGCAGTCATGTGATTGCTAAATGGTGGTATCTTTAAAATTATTGAAATATATTTGTTTTACTCTTAAAAGATCTTTTCTATTTCATTCATCTGTCATCTGATTGTCCAATTTTTACAAATTAATTGTTATTAATGGCCAAAATCTTATCTATACATGTATAACATCAGGAGCTACAATAACTTAATATTTTACCCAAGTCATAAATTATTATTGTCAAAATAGTTTTTCGATCAAAATTTTTCTATCCGTACAACTTTGAGATAAATTGCAGAATCGAATACTAATATTTGATAATAATATTCAGGTAACATTGTAATTAATAATTACACAAAATATTTAAAAGATAGTTGTACCAAATTATAAACTGCTATTATATAACAAATAATGAGAATGGAAACCATTTACCTCAGATTACTAATAATTTATTAATTTTTATCTAATTACAGAAATCTCTCAACATGGAAAATTTCTCTGAAAACCCGATGGACAACTTTCTTGTGAGTAATAAAATGAATAATTATTGAAATTGTTGATTAAGTCAAGTAAAATAATATTGTATTATTTTTTTATAAAAAACAGATAGTACTTATATCAGATAATAAGATTCACTTTTTAATTATTCGTATTCCAGGTCATAGGAAATATTGCCAAGATTTTTGGCCAAAGCTTTTGTTTAAGTGAATTATTGAAGTGCCGTTTAATTAACTCAAAATGGAAAATGGAAGCAGATAGAGAAATTCGTTCACACTTGTCGGGGAAGTATTTCATATTCAAAACCAAAGATCAAGCTTGTGAATTTGCTAAAACATTTGAAAAATCTTTCCTACACGATTCATTTGATTTCGCTTTCGAAAGCAGTTTGACTTCAACGATAAATTTAGAATATGGTTAAAATGTTTAATATATAAATTGGTCTTTAAGAAGGATTGAATAGGTGTTATTCTTCAATACATTTCGCTGTGTATGGAGTTTAGAACTAAATTCCTTCTTCAGTATCTTTACTTAGTCTTGAAGGTTGGTAATTTTTAGTATATTTATTCCATATAGTGGGGCCAAGATAAGAGAGTGTACGGGATTGTTATTTAGGGAGATTGCGCATCTTAAATCGGCTTTTGTTCGCGTATTGGCGTGGTGTATATCAGTTTTTTACAAAGTAGTTAAAGTAAGGAGGACAAATTAGTATAGATGTACATTACAAGAATTGGTTAGATGGTAAAAGCCAATGTAACTTTTTGGTTAAGTTTTCAGTTATTCTATCGTATTTTAACTTATTAAGAATAAGTTTAGCGAATTGTTTTACACAATTGTTGACAGGGTTTAAATTAGTGCTATTAGCATTGCCCTATTTAGTGCTATTAGCATTAATTTAGTGCTATTAGAGTTGTTATTATTAGGTATATGTTATTTAATTTATTCTTTGTAATTTAAAAATTAATACTTTTATATAAATATGTATATTATGAATCAATCATTTCACACAAAGGGTAATTGTTTTCTCTGCCACATTTTGCAGTATACCAAAACCCTGATTTTTTAATATATGAACAATTATATTTCTTATTGGGTATAAATGTTTCGCCTCTCATCCAATTTGAATATTGTACTCTGATGGAACCTTGCAGCCATCGCCAATTCCCTTCATTAAATAGGTCTGAGGCAGAAAGCCAGAAAAAATCTAAAATAAAAATTTTCTATATAGTATCATATGTTCATACTAATATGAATTTTAGGTAAATAAATACTGTATTTTTACTTATTATTAATACTTTTTACCTTTGTTCATTAATTAATCATAATTTTTATTTTATTTATGTTTTCGGAATAATTGAAGAATACTGGGACACGCGATATTAAATATAAGGTGGGTGATTTTACACTAATTCGACTATGCTAATTACGAATCTGAAGTTAGTTTGCGTCGCTCGCGTAAAATAAAAAAGTTATGAGCATTTAAAGTTTAAATGCTTTGTAAAGGCCGCTCCTAACGCGGCCTATTCCACCTTCAATTTTCTCTTTCCTTTTCACTTCTGAAAATCATTTTCATTTTTCCATGTTCATTTCTTTTTTTTCAACTTTAATTTTACGCTTAGTTAATCGATTTGTTTTATTATTTTAATTTATTTTATATATTTTTTTAATTCTGGTATATTAGGTTAGGTTAGGTTTATTTTTTCATTCTAGTTATTATTTATATTATGTTAGGTTAGATTAGGTTAAGGAGAATACTTTTCTATTTGGATGTTTGACTTTTAATGTGTTTATTAAAAGGCAACAACTCTAGATCGCTTTACCATTTTCTGCCTATACGCACACATGATTAATAAAACTTTAAATATTCATAACTTTTTTATTTTACGCGAGCGACGCAAACTAACTTCAGATTCGTAATTAGCATAGTCGAATTAGTGTAAAAACACTCAACTTATATTTATTATCGCGCGTCCCAGTATTCTTCAATTATTCCTTGTTTTCTAATTAATCTTAATTTTTTACTTATAACTACGTACAGGGTGAACCGTAAGAGAGAAGTCTCAATAAATAATTATAAAAAATCTTCTTAGTAACAGCGAAAGAAACAATAAATTAGATTAAATGTAGCTTCATTTAGGCTCTTATAACATAAGTGGGACAAAGGAGACTCTCTTTCTGACTGATCTGTAGTTAACCTATGTATAATTATAAATAACCTTTATCGTTTTTCATCTGGTATTCATTTACAAATTGATTCTCTTCTGGTGATTTGATTGAAGCCAATTCTTTAAGTAAATACATAAATTGCATTGGATAAATTGCTGTTTTAAAATATTCGTAGAGTATTCGTATAATATAATTCATAATAACAATTTTACCTAAATCATAGTTTTGGCAAAAATCAAGGGCTTCTCCATACCTCACCTGTATAAAATATTATATACTAATAAAATTAATTATTTAACGTCGCTTCAATAATTCATTCTTACCATATCCTTTCCAACAAAATAAGTTTTTCGTCCTATTTTTCCAATCAAAAATATATCTCCAGTTTTTATTCCATCTTCAATAATTGGAGGTTGTGTTTCAATAACTTTTCCCCATCCACCAATTTCTCTTGCAAAATCTCGACCTGGATTTAATTGGCATTTATTTATCACAGAATCACAACTTATATTTAATCAAAAAGATTAAAATTCCAAATATTAATATTTAAAACAATTTAAAAAATTAAACCATTTGATGTTTGCATTAAGATAAATAAAACGAATAAATGAATCGTGAGAAATCCCATTACAATCTTTATTACTTGACTTCCTTCACACAAATATTCCTCCTTGTGAAAATGTTATTGACTTGCTTTCATAGACCTCATTAAACTCGTCTCTCACGAGTAACAACTAAGGTCATTTCACACAACACTTAATTGTCTCTTAAATTCTTCTATTTGACATTCGTATTTGAAGCATTAACATAGGGCCATTGTCATGTCCGATACTTTAAAAATGGTGTGAATTATTAAAATTCCTTCAATTTATAACTATGTAGTTGTATTTATTCTACATGTATATGTTATATCTGTACATGATTTAATTGTTCATGATGAGTATTTAATCTTTAATCTCATCTCGAAACACTCTTAATGTCATTGTCAATTATATTTATCAAATAAGATTAATATATAGGTAGTAAATGAAATTAAAAATGTAATAACTTTTTTTGAAGACACTTGATTAATAATGATATCATGTCGTAATTGATATCAAATCTGTTGATAATATACATGTCTAAATGATCAAATAAATCTTGTGACATCAATGACAACACAAATAAAAGTTTCTGATCATGTTGTAAACCACTCAAACTACACCACACTTCTACTTTAATTTTACTATAGTAAAATATTGTAAATTGAATAAACTTTAAATAATTATAATTTAAGAAATATTCATCCAATATGAAATTAACTCTATTATTATTTTTAATTCTGGTAAGTTCAACTAATGGTTTCATCTTCGGAAAACACTTTCCTAACGGTTTCGATTCGACTGTCTACCTTTACGGTCCCAATGGAACATGGAAGAACATGGTAAACTTAAACTACGAGTGGAACTACTATGAACAACACGCAACACCAAATCACCCATTCAACAAAAATGCCTTAATTGGCGCAGCAAATGGAATCGATTTGTACACAGCGAGGGACGCTAATGGATATCTTCTCTGCGATTTCAACCAAGATGGTGAGCTCGATACTAGAAACTGCGGTTTTGCATTTCATGAGCATAATGCAAAAGGAGTGAAAGGAAATGCCCGCGGTCAACCTTTTACTAATTTCTGGTTTGATGATAATTGGCTCGCAAGATTTATGTCACAAGCATACGAAGCGGCAGAACCTAATGGATTAATTGAACAATCTGGATTCATTCGTTGGAGAATTCTTGGCGGAGATTCAAAAAATTGGTCTCCGTACAATTCTGATTATTATGACACTTTATCACTAGATGGTCTTTATTATCTCACACAAGGTAACCTGGTGACAGCATTTAGCAAATGGAATCGTTGCTTGATAAAAAGTGGTGCAATTTTTGATTCTCAAAATCAACAATATGTTTATCGAAATGTCCATGAAAATTATCATATTGGATTATGGAAAATATTGACGGATTTGCTCTATTATGTTTACATTAACTCCACTGATGATGACAAAAGGATTTTACTCCTTCAGCATTCCATTTCACTCCGTTCCACAATTTTGACGAATCAGGAAACAGATGACCATGGAAATAAACTTGGTTGGATTTCAAATATTGGAGATGCAAACACTTTGATGAACACGGAGTCAGTCTCAGTAAATGTATTGGCGCTGGGAACTTGGATGAGATTTGGATTTGAAGTGTACACTAATCCAATGCAAGTGAGCAATGGATATTTTGTGAGGAATTACAACGTGGTTTCAGCCGTTGTGGACCTTTGTGAAGCTGGATTTATTTTTCAAGGACCTATTAAAGGATATATGCCATTTTTGAAAACTGGCGATCACGAAGCTAAATTCTTTTTAAGAACTCCAACTCCTGCTGACAACATTTGTATTGTTATTGCTATGAATGAGGTTTCGGGAGAAACTCATACGCTTGTTGTGAATAAAAATCATTTTAATGGAAATAATCAATGGTCAGATATTACTATTATTTTTAATGTAAAGTTCGATAGCCATTTTACATTTGGACTTTATTGGGAAGGAAAACAAAATTTAGATGCATCGTATTTAATTGTTAATTGAAAAATTCAAATTCAAAGTGCTGCTAATACAATAAAACATGAAAAAAAGTTCGGAAATTGAATTGTAAAATTAATAAATAAATAACAATTTAAAATTAATTTATTATATTGCATTTGTTCGTATTTCAGCTGTCATATCAACAATTCTACCCATTTTCACACCACGTTTAATTGTCTCTCTTAAATCCATCTATGGTATATGTAATAATATAGGTATTCGTATTTAAAATATTAACATAATGCCAATGTCATGTCGGATACATTAAAAATGTGATGAATCTGAATTGCTAATTGTTTAAAATTCCATCAGTTTATAACTGTTTATGTTATATTATATTGCATGATTATTTTTAACGAACTTAAGATATCTACTTTAAACCTTAACATTAAATCTCATCTCATTATGCAACAATTTTATCATAATATCATTGTCATTAATATTATCAATTAAAATTAATACAGTAAATAAAATTAAAAGTGTATTATTACATATAGTTAAAGGCACCTGGGATAATAAAATAATTATGAAATACCAAGTCGCAATCTATTAAAATGTTAGATGGGCTTCACCTTGTCGATAACAAAATATTTCTAAAATATTTAATATATTGTGTGAAAAATTGCATGACAAACAGCACTTTCCGATTGAAAACCACTCAAATTAACCACAGTCACACTCATTCTTTAATTTTACGAGTAAAATATTGTATATTGAATAAATAACAATTTAATTAATTTATCCAACATGAAATTAGTAATATTATTAATTTTAACTGTTTCAAGTTCAGCTTATGGATGCCTAGTTGCCATTAAGGTAACTACCTAGTGCCGTTGCGGCAGCTACCGTGACGGCATTTGCCTAAATGTTTGACGGTAGTTGCCTTTACGGCACCCGGTAGTTGCCGTTACGACACCCGATTACTACCTACCTATTAAAGGATATATGCCATTTTTGAAAACTGGTACCCACGAAGATAAATTCTTTTTAAGAACTCCAACACCTGCTGATAACATTGGTATTGTTTTTGTGAAGAATGAGGCTTCAGGAGAAATTCATATGCTTGTTGTTAATAAAAATCATTTTAGAGGAGGTCATGAATAGTCAGAAGTTACTCTTAAATTTCATGTAAAAGTCGAAAGCCATTTTACATTTGGACTTTATTGAGAAGGAAAGAAAAATTTAGATGCATCGTTTTTAATTGTTAATTGAAAAATTCAAATTAATAATACTACTAATACAAATGAAAAAGGTTAGAAAATTGAATAGTAAAATTAATAAATTAATAATGATTTAAAATTAATTTATTATATTGCATGTGTTCTCAAATAAAAATAAGTATTTAAACGATTAAATTTCATTTTTGGATAATTTATATATTTAACTATAACTACAGATATTTGTAAATGTATTTAGAATACATACTAAATAAATAGATTATTATACTGAATGTTTCCCTAACTATCATACATTAGATACATATTTATGGTACTTATATTAATTACTTTACTGTAGATTTTAGAAAATTCTTTAAAATTAATTTTTATGCTAGGATTTATCTTAAAAGCATTTTTGCTCATAAAGTCAATCTTATTTTATAAACATATATTTATTCAATTCAGCCCAACAGTCATTCAAAAATGCTTAAATGTGGTATATATAACTAAATGTAAGTAGGGTATATACAATATACAGTAAGTATATTTATAATTATTATTATGTTATTAGGGAATTTTTTAAAATATATTTTACTAATATATATTAATAAAATTAAATAAATTATATCCTAAACTATCCAAATAACATTTAAAAAAGAAATAAAAAGTATTTCGTTTGTCCATATAACATGTCATTAAGATAATATTTATTAATTTTTATTTTCATCAAATGAAGCAGGGCTTCTTCCAAAAGGGTCACTTATGAATTATTAATCTCTCTCGGATCTTGTTTATCCATGCCACGAAGGAGAAAAATGATGATTTCTATTCCTTTCTTCGTAATATGGATTGGGGAAATTGCAGCACGGTCTTTGAAAGACTCCCATTCGTGTTTCGGCTCTTTCTCGGATTATTACCTTCGAAGAAAACAAAATTTTATAATTGATTCTTTTACATTGTAGGTATTTAGCAGTACTATTTACTACTGATATGTGCAGTACGTATAAATTTCTGTATCGGTAATTAGTCCAAGACAAAATGAATTTTGATCGCAGTGCTCAATCCATTGTTTATAATAAAAGTATCTTGAAATATTGTTTATTGAATTACTCGATCAACTGTGTGAATCACTCCGTTAGAACTTGTCAAGTCGCAAGTGATAAAACGACTATTTCCAAACACAGGTTGACCAGAATGATCTCTATAAAGGTGAAGATGAGCTCCGCTCAACGTCTCGACAGATTTGGGAAGAAGCCAAAGATTGGGAGCGATTCCACTACAGCAGATGTTTTCTACCATTAATCCAAGAAAGAAAATTAAATTAACATTTTCACCCCAAATTCTCAAATATGAAGTTAATCTGTGTATAATTAAAATTTAAAACACATATATACGAACCTTCGGAAATGTGCCGTTTAAGAATCCACAATGCTTCTTCTTTGCTATTCAGAATCCTCTCAAGTGTCTCTTTTTCCAATGCATAAAAAGCAGCGTCAGTTGGAACAAAAAGCGTAAACGGGCCTTTTTCTCGAAGAAATTCGCTCAAGTTTGTTTCCTAAATAAATGAAAAAATGCATTTAGACATCTTGATATGAAATTTCTTTCAAACCTCAATTAGTTTCGTGAAGATTGAAATGTCTTCCTTAGTCTTTAGTGAGTCAACGATATCAAAATCAGGAGGAATTAGGATTCTGTCAATTGTGTGAATGATTCCATTACAAGCCATTTTGTTCACATTGAGGATTCGACCACATTGAGCTGTCATATCAGCAATCCTCCCCATGGCAGTCTAAAAAGGTTGAAAATTAAAAATCTTATTTTAAATATTAATGTTATTAAAAAATATTTAATTAATGTGTGTATTTTAAAACTCTACTCCAGAGTAAAGGTTCATCCTTATTGATCTTCCTGGGCCGAGCATTGTAGGCATTCGCTGTTCGTGGAAAAAATGACACGCCCTCGTTTCAAATGTTGAGATGTGATATGAAAGGACTTCTTTCAGCTTCTGTTTATTAGATTAGATTAAATAGTTAGGATGGGAAGAATTAAGCTGAAAAATTCACTTTAAGACCTTTTAGTATTAATTCCTTTATTTATATATTATGTTTTCAATTCAATTTAGTCTTTTGTTTAACATTTTTAATATTTTAGGTAAAGAGCAGAAGCTTACTTGAGAATTGTTTCTCAATTCTGTTCCCATCATACTCATTGCTTCGTTTGTTGGAACAAAAAGAGTCACATTGCTAATTGATTCAAGCGTATCTTTCAATCCAGCTTCAGTAATCGCATCAAGAAAGCTTGTAAGACCCAATCGCTCAAGTTCACTCACAATTGGTTTATCTACAATAATTAAATAATTATGTATAAGATTATAATGTTCTTTTGTTAATTAAATACTGTTATTAATAGTTCAATGACTTAAAGTTATAAAGATTCCTTTCTAGAATTTGTACCGTTTTGAGAAACAATAGGACGATCAATGATGTGTAAAACTCCATTGGTTGTAACTACGTCTCTGAGAATGATTTCAGAATCTTCGATAAACAATTGATCGTTTGAAGTCCTTGCAACATTTAAACTTTCCTTGTTCATATTCCTTACATGGCCTTCATTAAGAATTAATGATGAACAGAATGTGATGGGAAGGATGTGATGCTTCAACATTCCTGATTTTAAAAAACAAATAACAAGAATAAATTTTACGAAATTACAAAGTTCAAAAAAGTTGTTACTTTCAAGGCACAAGTCTCCTGACTTTTTGTTAAGAAACAACGATATCTCTCCAGTTTTATTCATAGCTTCATTTGTAGGAACCTTAATCCAAATTATAGAAAAAGAACTTCACTTTCAAATTTCAAATAACTTTAAGGCTCTTTTACTTATATACTAAACCAAAATAACAATTAAATTCGAGATTGGAAATATTGGAATGTTCGCTTACAAATAGAGTTACTGGGCTTTCGGAATTTTGAATTCGAGCAAAGATCTCTGGTGAAAGTTGGAGCACTGGGTAATTAAATAGAATTAATGGAAAGTTTCCTATGATAAAGCTGTCATATTAAATGCAACTTACAGGAATAAAAGGTAGAGAATTGAGGTTCTGAAGAAAGGACATCAATGATGGATTTTCTAACAGGCTTTACCATTCGATCCACAAGATGAATATAACCATTCGTGCACTGATGATCTTGAACAATTTGGAATTTTAATATAAATGCTTTTTCATCATTACAACATATTCATGATTATCATCTTTGTATAACATTTTAAGACTAATGATGAAATTAAAAGGTTTAAATATTAAATATCATTAAGTTGTTACTTATTGAAATAAGTCGAGCACAATTCACAGTTTTCACTTTCTCCCCTTCTACTTCCCATGTATTAAGCCGAAGTTGACTTTTCCCATCTTGGCTAAAAATGACTTTTTCGTCCACAAAGTCATCCGTGCTCAACTTCCCTTATGATAAAGTAATAAAAGGTAATTCAGAAATACAGATATTACTTATACCAATCTGTATTTAATTTAATTACTCAAATGCATATAGAACAAATATGAAATTTATATGATTATTTTTCTATTCTACCTGGTATTATATTTGAAAGGATGGCCTGTTGAATTGACTCTTTCATTTCTTCTGATTGATGATCATAAGAGAACCGTTGTTTCCAATCGCTCTGCTCTTCAAGAACATTCTTTTTCCAGTCTTCTTTCCCATTTTTCACTTGTTTCAGAAGTTGGCATTTTGCAGGACATTCAATCGTTGGGGAATTATCCTCTTCAGCCTCTTCCTTTGTGCCATTCATTACATTTCTTCCTCTCCTTACACTTGAATCTCTTTCCAAAGAGATTGTGACCAGATTCTATCAACATTTTGGTTATAAATTAGAATAGATTCATAGTTTATATTAATACCAATAATACGTCAGATTCATATGTCACCTTGAAGTAGAAATTCCCCCATTACTCAAACTTAAGTCAGATAGATTTATAGGAAATGAGTTTACATTAGTTAAAGTCGATTCGTGATTAATTGCATTGACGAAAGCTTGTACAGCTTCATTTCCAGGAGCAAAAAGTGTAATATTTTCCTTGAGGAGAATTTCACTCAAATCTAATGATTTAACATGTTTGAATAATTCTCCGCTAATTTCTTCGAGTGAATCCAACATGTTTTTAAAATCTCCTAAAATTACATAATTAAGCATAAGTATGTAATTATGCAATAATGATCATATGTGAATATTGTAAATTGTAATCAACTAAAAATGGTTATTTGTTAAATTCAATTAATGTTAATAATACTAATTAATTAAGATAAGTTACCTCTTTCACATTCTTGAGTTTTCTCGTTGAGAAAATGTCCGTGACAGCATTCGTAGTTTGTTTTAATCCTCCTAATGATATTGGGGCCAACCATTCTAGTTTTGCATGTGTATCTTGTGTCCAAGTTGTCACAGGAAGAGAATCTCATTTGGAACTCCGGTGATCCTGACTCTGTCTCATTCTTTTCAATTTTAATGCCCTCACTGGTTTCGTTAGTCGATTTCTTTGCAAATTTTACATTTTCTGCTTCAATGCTTTGATCCTCTTCTTCTCGACTTAGGCAAACATTTGGCCTAAACCAGAAAATCATGAGGAATTTAACATTCATATTCTATTACATTTTTGAAAAAAACAATGACTTAATGACTGTTCATTCTTATCAGAAATGTTAATAACAGACAAAGTTATATTTATGGTATTTACCCTTTCCACCAAGGTTCTCTTATTATAACTGTTCTCATTAAAGGCCACCAATGTTGACTTCTATCAGGTTCTGTCCGTAGAAATGGAATGAAAATGTAAATAATTAATATTAATAATAATTAATCTACAATTAATACAAATAGTTGATTGAGAACCAACTCTGATCAAAGAAGTTCGGAAGCTGAGGTTGAGGTGGTAACGGTGGGTGGAACATGTCAGGGTGCCTTGGTTGGAACATTGGATTTCCATGAGGCGGAAAGGGAAACGTCCTTGATGTCTCCATTGCAATTTGGTCTTCACCTGGATATTTCTCCTGTGACAAGGAAAATATTTTACTTTAAAATTTTTAATGATTTTTAATATTAATTTAACATATCATTGTATAACATTTGCATACAATATTTCATTCTTAATTTCACCAATGTCTGTATAAGCTCAGGATATTTTTATGATATTGCAAAATCCAGTCTGAGCGAGGAAGAAAAAAATTAGTAAAATGCTGAAGTTAACATGCATGAGAATTTGGCTCGCTCCTTAATTTAACTTCCAGTTCACCAGAAGTTCCAGGAATTGTAATTGAAGTTCTTACATCAAAATCTATATGGTGTCTCCAAGGCCATTGGGGTTCTCCGTTTCTCACATCGTCTCTGCCCCTAAGTCCACACAACGACATCATATAATATTATTTAAAATACTAAATAATACAATTATATAAATATCACAGGTATACAGATATAATGCTTTTTCCCAAATATGGAAACAGGTTTTATATGCATTTTATATGGTACATAATGCTCTATCCCAACTTAAATACAAGTAGGTGTACAATTTATATATCAGTTTAATATTTTTAATCGTTCATATAATAATTTCTTATACAATTTATTTATAATTACCTGTTTTCATTATTGTTCAAAATATTGATTGGTGGTTGATTGGAAAAATGCTGAGAATTGGGTCGTGAATTTCCTCTTGTATTCACATTCAAACAATAGCACAATTGAAAAGTAATGGCTAGAACTGTCAATGTGAAAACTTTAAAATCTTGAAAATGGGAACTCATTTTTTAAATGGAGAACTTATGTTGGCGAATTTTTTGAGAATAACAGTATACAAGTATGTAGTATGTATTTACATGTACATATACTTTATAAGATCCTTATAGTTCTGAATGTGAGTGAGTAAGTTATTTGGATCTAAAAGGAACTGGTTGATGTGAGGGGAAGGAGGAAATGAGTTGTGTTGGTTCGCTCGTTTCCTCGACCCGAAAGAGTTTGTTGGACGGGGTGAAGAAGATGCCGCATGGTTGAGAGATTACAAGAGTTCGAGGGTAAAGATAACCTTTCTTCGACCTTACAAAGTTGAATGAATAAAAGGAGTTCGGGTGGAGGGGAGACCTCGACACTGCATGTATTATTACATATATCCAAAAATGGAGATTTGACAATGAACCATCTTCAACGATATACAGTACATATAATTATATGATAGATAAAGATGGTTCAACATCTCATGAGTAGTTGCGAGACGAAGAAATCCATAAAGAGACTTAAAACACATATTCACCATATAATCAAATACCGCTCAATACGGATGTTGTACTTTTGTGGATCTGCCAAAATTATACATAATACCTACCTACAATATACATATTATATTCAACGCATTAAAATTAAAATGCTTTTGTTATAACAAATGCATTCCTACAACTAACTACCTGAAGATACTCTACTTACACTTATTTACACATTATACGCATTGATATAAATTGTAGATGCATGAAAGTTAGGGCAATAACAGATAACAAGAAATAGAAATTAAAATTTCCATAAATAAAATCGACTTTTTGTTAATTATAATAATAATAATAATAATAATATTTATTGGATGAAATTTAAGGTTTTAAAAATGAAAATCATATAATAAAGAATATCATATCATGAAATTATATATACAAAATCATATAATTAAAAGACCCATTAAAATAATTATGCGTAATTTCCGCAAAAATAAAGCCGATTTTTGAGTATAAAGAAGTTTAACAGGTTAATTAAACAAGAACTTTTTATTAAAAGATAACGTACTAATAGAGATATCTTAGTTATTTAATGAAAAGATTTATTTAATTTTTAGTTACACACTTTTAATATCACGCGAAAGTCATCCTGCGATGATTTGATTTATTAATTTTTGATTAAAATTTTCCAATTGATTATAAAATAAAAAACAAAAACAATAGTACTAGGTAATTTTACAATGAATACAATTTCAAAAATTTTCCAAAAAACATTCACTTCTATTTTTTTTATAATCTTGTATTTATTAATTGTTTTTGTTTCGTGTCCAGTATTTTTATTAATTTTTTGTCCGATTTATTTAATTCGATTTATAGTTCAAATTATAAGTAAATTTGTTCGCCCGGATTTGAGCCAAATGGTTAAATGCAGAAGTGTTCCTTGGGCCCTTGACGACATTCACAAAAATCCTGACACCAATGTTATTGTTTCTGCTGTATTTAAAGGAAAGCTAAATATTGAAAATTTTATAAAAATTGGCAATGAAAAACTAATTGAGAAAAAAGATCAAAGTGGCCGATTAATTTATCCAGAATTTCGTCAATATTATGAAAATTGGCTAGGCTTTCCCTTTTGGAAAAATGAATCCAAATTCGAATTATCTGAACATGTTCAATATATTCCGTCACATGATAAAATAATAAGTGATTATGAACTATTTGATTACATTATTTCTATAACTCATCAACCTTGGCCGCAATATAAGAGCCCATGGAATATCGTTATAATTCCCAAATACTCAAACGCAATTACAAAAGAGGTTGAAGAAAATTATGAGGAAAAATCGGCAATTATATTTGCGTTTAGTCACGGAATGTGTGATGGTTTTTCATTATTAAATCTTGTAAATGAATTTGGAGATTTTGATTTTGGAATTTCTGGAAAACCGGTTAAAGCTAAAAAGCCGTGTGTTTCCTCCATTTGGAATTATATGCTTTTTCCAATAAAAGCTCCTTACGACTTTGCAACACAATTTATCAAATCTAATGATTCTAATGCATTCAAATTAAAATTAAATAATAATAGTAAAAAAGGGATGTATGGATCTCGAACGCCGCTTATTCCAATAGAAAACATCAAAAGAATCAAGAAAGATTTAAATGTTAGTTTTACTGCAGTTTTATTAGAAATAATTTCTGGTGGAGTGCGACGTTTAATGGAAGAAAAGAAAATTAAAATTCCTCAAAATATTCATCTTATTTCACCATTTCCAATTTCAGGACATCCGCAGAAAATGAGAAACCATTAGTAAATTGAATTTTTTTTAAATTAAATTAAAGGTGTTTTATATCCTTAACTTATTTTTAAAAGTCAAAATTAATTATTTGTTTTAACATAACTTATTTGTTTTTAGTTCTTTTGTGAACGTCAAATTGCCTGTTGGAGAAGAAAATGCATTAAAAAGATTAAAATTAATAGAAATGAATTTTGCCGATTTAAAAAAGTCAAATCTTCCAATTCTTAATTTTCTTTCCATTCCACTCATTTCTTCATTATTTGAGCCCATGGTAAAGTTTTTTGCTCGAAATTGGTTCACAACCGGAATATTAAGCAATTTCCCAGGCCCTGAAAAACAATTATATTTAAATGGTCTTCTTGTTGAAGAAATTCATGCAAGTGCGGGCGCCCTTCCTGGTTCTGCAGGTAATTTTTTCAGCATTACTATTTAAGAATTGTAAATATTATAGCAATGTGTTATATTGTATATTACTATATCAATTAATAAATATTCTAATAATCAAAATCTATGTACTCTCCAGAAGCCCAGCCAATGCATTTCGGGGGGTTTGAATTTGACTTAGATTTGGATAATTTTAATTGTTATAGATTAAAATTATGATAATCTTTTTCAAATTCTAAAACTTGGGAACTGCATTGGCTCGGCATAGCATTATTACATATTTTTATTTATGAATTTTATTGTTTTAGGTCTGGGATTTCTTGTTTTCACATATGGCGGATTTCTAAGAATTACTATTGGCCTTAGTAAATCTATTGAGGATTCTTCACAAGATGACTCAGATCAACTTGCAATTTTTATATTAGACGAGATTTCGAAATTAGAAAATTTTACATCCAGCGTTTGAAACTCTAAAATACAAATTTAATGCTTTCAAATTAGATTTATTATCTTACTATTGCTTGAACCATTTCATTGTTTTATATAATTATATGCATGTATTTATATCATTGATTTTCCTTAAACATTGCAACTTGCAAATCGAAAAGCAAAATCTTTAATGTGTATGTGGTTAGATGGCGCAACTAATAAATTTGCAACGTTTGCGTATTATTTCACAAACGTTTCGTTCACAAATATATACACATTCCATTATTACATAATGTAATTATTTCATCATTTAACAATTCAAAGTTTAGCGGAGGACATCGCATCCATGATCTACTAGCTGAGCTGAATTCTTTTCATATTGCATCATTAAAAGTGTTCATACCTAAATATTTTACTTTTTGTCGTCTTTTAAGAATTTTAGAACCTTTAAACACTAGTTACCTGCAAAAATGAACACAAGGTCTAAGGAAAGGCTGCAATTGCAAATTCTGTGTTTAAAGAAGGCAGTAACTTTGAATTTGAAGAAATGAAAAATTTGCGACTACGTAAACCGACAAGGTAAATTAGTTGACTTATCGCCATCGCAGGAGGGGTAGATTCAATTGTTACTTTGTTAAGCAATCATGAACATAAGTATTTCCCGATTGATCATTATTTTATTAATTTTGGTTAGTTTGGAGAAGTCATCTCCATACCTACCAAATAACGATGAACGATGTCCTCATCAAAAAATGCTTATTTCGTGGAAGGATGTTACAATTGAAATCACCCAATCTGCTACAAGTCAACCAGTAAAATTATACAAATTAATTTATATTTAAGTTGGATTTATTTTGAACATAATTTTAAAATTATAATTAATTTTAGATAAGGTCGCTCGAAAGTTGGGTTGGCCTGCAAAGACGCAAAAAAGGCGTGCCGGTGAAAAGGGTTCAGGACTTCGCCCTTCAAACAATCCAAAAGGGCGCCTTCATTGTTGAATACGAAGGAACCGTCGTTTCCGAGAAAGAATATGATGAAAGGTGCGAATCCATTTACAAAGATTCAGAAAATCATTGCGGATTCTCTCTTGGAAATGGCTTTGTCACCGACGGCAACATCGAAGTAGTGGGGCCAAAAAGTAAAGGGAGGATCTTCAACCACTCATGTCAACCAAATGCAGACGCCAATCGATTGGAAGGATTCTTCAGGGTTGGAATCTACGCTCTACGGAAAATTTCGATTGGCGAAGAAATTACTATGAACTATCGATTCACCGAAGACTCCCCGTGTAATTGCGGTGAAAAAAGGTGCTGCAAGACGTTGGCGAAAAAATAATTATTATTTTTAAAATCAATTTGTAAAATAATTACATTTTGTAAAAAACAAATAATTTGTATATATAATTTAATTAATCTGGTTTTAAATAATTATATAATTATGTATCTTTAATTGTGTATTTTCTAAATATATAAATTTTTTAACTTGTCGAGTTAAACGTCACTCCTGGGATATAAAACCTTTGTTTTAAACCATATGTGCAATTCATAAGTTTATAATGTAATGGTCCATATTCATTTGTCACTAGTGTAAGGCATCTATTTTTAAAGTATGTTGAAACAATTGAAAAATAAGGTTCTCCATCGTCAGTTGAGCTTGCATTGGTTGGCGCCACAGCGATTTTCCATCTTTGCCAAGGATTCCCTTGGCATCGGGCACTCATATCAACATTGCAATCTTCCTTTGCATCCCAACAATCCATACAAGCTGGCCCAGCCCCGTAACATGTGTCGTTTCTGGGACATCGGGCAGCTCCTCTTGACCCGGCCATTAAATAACTATTAGTGAAGTACCATTTCTTTTCTCCATCTGTAAGAGGGCAAGTTGGGCTGCTCCACAAATGTCGATCAGTCGGAGAACCTTTCTGGACACAACAATTGCCATCGAGACAACCATTATTCATGGAATCGGCGTCATGCGCTGTTCCTATTTGCGTCCCTCGGTTTCCATTTTCGTCGATTTGATTTTTAGCGTTACTAACCCAGTTTTGTAAACCGGGAGGAAGAGTTTGAGCAGAAAAGATCTAAAAAATAAAAAAGGTTAAAAACAAAACAACACGAGTTTGATGAATATGGAAATTGGAAGTGTAAATTATTTGAAATGAAATTTTAGCATTTAATGATTTTGAACCTTGATCAAATATATTAAAAATATATAACTAAAGATAATTCTGATAGAAAGTTTCATTATAAAGTATATTAATATAAAAATAGTATGAGAATTTTTAAATTATGAACGATAATATAATAAAAAAATTAATGTAAAAATTGACAAAAGTTTAAGATTGTACAAAGTGTAAATTTAAGGTTTAAGTGAAAATTGTATAATTTTCGCTTCTTATTCCGCCAGAAATGCTTTTCATTCCACTATTTATACTCACCAAGTGACGTTGATAAATCAATTATGAATCTTTAAAAGCAAATAACATTATAATTCTTTTACCTATCTGTAAGTTTTGAATCGTTAAGTATGGATGTGAATTTTATATGGCCATTGTCTTTTTCATTTGAATGAAATAAATTTATTTAAAGCCACGAACGATAAAATATTTTGAAAATCTCTTGTTTTGTAATTTTAACCTTTTGTCTAGAGGTTGTTATTGTTTAATTTGATTTGAATTTGACATTCAGGAATGTCAGGAATAAGAAATTGAAAAATATCCACATTTTTTAAACAGGATTACCTAAATAGTTAGTTGTACTTGTAGGTAATACTACATACTACATATGATTTGATTAATGTATGTTATGTGCATAAACGAATAGTATGTATTTAATATGTAGTATGTAGTTGTACAGTGCTTTTTACGTTTATTGGTTACCTTTTAAAGTATTATAGGAGTGTTACAAAAGTTGATTTTAATTAAGATAATTAATTATGCAGATTATAATTATATTTAGGTACCAATTTTCAATAATTGGATGTATTTATCATAATTATTTGCTTTTAGTATTAGTTAAATTCAGATTTCAGAACACCAAATTTTTTTATAATAATTTTAAAGGCATCCGATAAGCCAAGGGTTTATGAAATAAACATGCATTGATGTAGTTCCAATTCTCTTATTTTGTTTGATGATGCAGTCAGGCGTAACAAAGCCAGTGATTGCCTAAAATAATCAGAGGAAAATTATATATTAAGAAATTATATTTTAGTATAGTCTTACATATATTTCTTTAGCCTATAACTTACTCTTATTGCTAGTTCGGGAGGATGTTCAAATCTTTCAGATTTCGCGAGTCCTCCTGTAACGAATCCAAATCCATGGAGCTGATCATGAGTGTTGTACAAAGTAAAGGCTGGAAAAACTTCTTGGCAAGACTTCTCTTCCCATTTTTCAACCTCATAAAAATTGTGGCGCCCTTTTAAGCCAAAAGTTGAAAATATTATTTTATTTAATAACAATTAGAATTTCTTGGTTGGAATTTGTGCATGTATATTTTAATGAATAATTAGAAAATTAACTAAATAAAGAGTTATTTTTACCCATTAATGGAATACAGGCCTTTTTTGTCCATCCCTTTTCAATTGCTTCATCTCGCTTTAAAGGAACTTCTTTATAATTGGATGGATTTTTCCCTGTTTGAAAATAAAGGCCGGTTCCAATCCCTTCAGTTGTAAGAGATTCTTTCGTTCTCCCCTTTTCGCATAGTTTTGCTAAATTAAATGTAGAAACATAATTTATTATTTTTTAAAAATTTAAGTTACATGTGTGGACTTGTTAACTTCACGCATGCTTACATGGATTTATAAAATATGCGGTAAGAACAAAAACTTGATTTCCGTTTCTCGTTTCATTTTGGTACATGTCAACCAAATCGTAGCGAATGTCATTTTTAGAGCTCAAGACTTCATCGTGTTTCAACTTAAAAATAAAAGTTGTTGAAATCACTTAGGTAAATAGGAAATTATCATTTGAATAAATAATGGAAAATGTTAAAATCTTACGAATATTTGAATTCCAGCTACGATTTCATTTATGTCATAAATCACTGCAACTGACCCTTCCTTGGGATATGTATAGCGAATTCCATTGAAAGGAGCAGTTGGTGAACATGAATCAGAATCAAAATCCCATTTGGATTTCTTTGCTTCTTCAACTGTTTTGGGGAGTTGTTTAAATCCATTCAGTTTCCATGGAGTAGTGCTAAAAGTTACTGAAATAAAAAGAATTTAAATGTTAAAATAAATATCAATAATTATAAAATATTAACTATTTAGATTTCATATTTTAATTACTTCGAAAATCATTCCAAAGAGCTCCATTTCCAACATCTGTATAAAAAATTTAAAAAAAATTATTCAAATTCAATATTTATTAAAATTGAATAAATACCTATATATATATATTTTAACTTAATGTTAGAAAACTCACCAATGGATAAAATTGAAATAAACACCACAAAAAGTTTTATTTTCAGGTTCATTTTTCCTCCTTTGCCTTGTCTAATTTTTATGAAATCTTTTTTATTACGCATAGAGTAGTATTAAAAATTTAACACAGCTCTGTTGCGAGTTAGACAAAAGTAAATATTCTTTGCGTCATAAAGGACCCTGATGACAATTACAAATAACTTCGGAATTTGCAAATGTTATTCAGCTTTATTGTTAGCATATGATTTATTGTTGAAAAACATTTAATGATGCTTTTGTTATTTTGTGTAATGAAGGAGAAAAGGTTGTACTAGTATGTTGATTGATTTGGCAATGGGTTTGTAAAAACTAGTAGGTAGATTGATTTTATATAAAAACTTGCTTGGAAGGTTAAATTATTAAAATACTAGGTTTTCCAGGATTTCTATATTTATATTAGGTATAATATTTATCAATTGGCTTAATGGGTTTAATATGACTCACATGCAAGTTGTTACGAATTTCGTAAATCAGTATTTTTGTTTATCTTATGAATTCTTATTTTTCTTATGACTCATTGCTTTTTATTTACTTTCGTCAGATTTCGGCTTATCTCATTTATGTCATTATCATTTATTAATTTTACATTTACTGCAATGGCTAAATTCTGGTAATTCTGGCAATATAAATGCTCATTGAAATGTCAGTGTTTATGTTTTTGAATAAAAGTAATTTTTAATAACAATTTTTCATTTTTGTTTTGTTTTTATGATTAGAAATGATTAGAAAATAAATTTTTTATCTTAATTATTTCCATCCTGGTTGAGGTGCTATCTGAGGTTGAGGCATTTGAAAAGTGCTTGCATATGAAGGATGTCCTTGTGGATAGGGAAGATTATCTTGAGGATATGGAAGTACGGCGGGTGGATTTGAAACATTGTAATTGGCGTTCATGTTGTTTGGCTGTTGTACATTATATTCTTGTTGTGGATATCCTGCGTTCACTTGTCCAATGTTGACCATTGGAACGAAAGTGGTTTCTTGAGGTGGAATAGTAATTACTTAAAACAATTCAAAAGCATTTAAAATTTTTCTAAAGCCTAATAATATTTTAAAACATAAATTTAACTTGGTTTTACTTGTTGGAGGTGTAAGAACTTTTCCTTTATTCTTTCTATAAGAAAAACATGCACAAGCACAGCAGAAACAGCAAAGAACCGGAATTCCGATGAAAATTAAAATACCGACAATGACGAACACAGCTATCAAACCGCCGCTAAAATATGAAACTCATTCATTTATTATTGCAATGTGATTTATTCAATTCAAAGATTTCATTTATTTTTACAAAATACCATTTTGATTTCACACTTACAATAATATTGAATAAATTATGGCTTTTAATTAAATTTTGTAACTTTATTTGCACAAACAGTGAAAGTGTAATATAATTATATAAATACATTTGTATTACATATTGTCGAGAGTTATGTGTTGTGTAAGTGTAATTTGGTGAATTATTTGAGATTTTGATAATGAAAAGAATAAACTCCCCGAGTCCTACACCCCATTTTGCATCAGGGGCTCTCATTCATTTATATGTAATTAAATATAATTCTTGTACACTACGTGCGTAGTGTGTATTTATTTTATTCATTGTCAGTATAAATATTTTTAATAGTATTTTTATAAGATACAATCCTTCCACAAAATGAGTGAACATGAGGACAATGAAAATTATATGGAAATCCATAGAAACTGTTGTTATTTTGCAAAGGTTTTGACATACCCATGTTTACTCATTTTGTGGAAAGATTGTATAGGTACACATGAATTTCGTTTCTATCAATTTACCTGATTTCAAAATCCTCGCAATCACCGGTCCATTCGTCTTCATCATGATCATAATCACATTCCCAATCCCCAACAACGGAATTAATTAAACAAAATATTCCAAAGATGCGAATGAAACTAAAGCCAATTTTATTATTTAAAACAGAATACATTTTAACACTCAACAATAAAATGGGTTTTTATTTAAAAAAAATTAGATATCGATTTCTTAAAATGTCTACGAGCAATTGATAATAATTAATGAAAGTGATTGAAATAATCAATTATTTAAATAACAATGGAAATTATTGAATACCTTATTTAATTACTTTTTACCATTAAACCTTGCTCACAATTGAACGCATATTCATAAAAAGAATGTTCATGTTATCTTATCTATTAGTAATGTCAATGTCAAGATTAAATTATTGTGTATGATAAAACATAAAAATATAGTGGGAGTATATACCGTTATATACTTACCACTTTTTGTGTCGATTATGGAAGTATTGAGAAAGTGTAAAGGTGTCCAATATACGGAATTATACCATACAATAGACAATTTTTAAAAAGATTGGCAATTTTTTCAAATGAGCTAGACTAGCATTTTATTTATTGTATCATATATCAATGATGCATTATATGATACAATATCATCAATTTCATATTGGTACATAGGTTTTTAAAGTGCAGTATCTTATGTATTATGAGTATACGTATGAATAATAGACGCCTTTATTAATTGAATTCGACTATTTCAGTATTAGGTTTTAATTTATTAATATTGGTATTTATTGGTAAATATATTGTAGAGTACTTTAAGATATTTTATTTTTCACTGTTAGATATTTTAAATTGTAAAATCTAGAGGAAAATTAATAAGTACTCTATTAAACGAAAAATTATGTATCATATAATATGTTACCGGTAAAATGAAATCACAACTAATATACATAATACACGATGAGTCATTAAAAATTGTACAATACTTATATTGTTTAATCGATAATCGATGAGAATTCAACTTCAATCCACATATGGTAAGGCGTAATGCCTTTTAGTTGTATTGATTTAATAAGAATACGCTTTCATGCCAGATGTTAACTTTGATAATATTCATTTTACACAAACTTAATTGTATATTT
Organism: Neelides folsomi; assembly: GCA_034687125.1. Classification (NCBI taxonomy): domain Eukaryota; kingdom Metazoa; phylum Arthropoda; class Collembola; order Neelipleona; family Neelidae; genus Neelides; species Neelides folsomi. The sequence goes on from JAQGBZ010000046.1 coordinate 216,020, forward strand.
AAGATTGATTAATATAACATATTTATGTATTAATAAAGATATATCAAAATATATTAAAACATTTAGACAATGAGTGAAGACGAAGAACACGAAGAATATAAAATTGTCTACGAGCCTTTCGACGTCTCAAAACTCAAATATTACAACGATCCAAGTAGCTCTGAAGAATCAACAAATGAAGAACAAAATGAAGAATTTGAAGGTGGAAACGAAGATGATAAAACAGAAATTGTTGTCGACGAAAATGAGAAATTTAATTCACTTATGGTGTGGTTTGAAAGGAAGCAAAAAAGAAATAAAATATTTGAGACACGAGAAAAATGGAGTAAGTAATTTTTCTAACACAATTATTTTAATACGATATTGATATTATGTTGAATTTATTGTAGCTTGTTATCAATATGATATTTATATAATATTTATTAAATTTATGCTTACTCTATATGAGTTAAGTTTAAAGATGCATTTAATTTTTAACAATTTAGGGGCTGCAAAACAAGAAGGGATGTTAGAAACTGAAGAAACTGACCATGAGTTAAATGAACAAAGCGAAATGTTTATTAAAAAGGGATTAGAAGAAATAAATGAAAAGTTCATTGTAAAGGGAGTTTATTCCGACTGGTACAAGAAAATAACAAATGCAAAGTTTCAATCATTAACAGATGATGAAGAAGAATTTAGCAAAATAAATGAAAATCTTATCTTGGAAGGAAAACCAAATGAAAACCAAAGTGAAACTGAAATTTCCATAAAAATACCATTAACATCTTTAGAATCTAAATATACTCAAGAAGAATCTGAAGAAAAAGAAGACGAAATGACAATATTGTTAGATTATGCATAAATCTTAAGTTTTTATTTAAACTTAAACTTTAAAATCAAATTCAAGGAAAACATACAAACAGCATTATTAAATTATTTTTACATTTATCACAGACATTCGTATGGAAGCAATGCTTTGAAAAGAAATAACATTGAGATCGTCAATTCAAACGTGATCGTTTCAATCAACGGAAATCACCTTCAGTTTCAAGTTGACTCTTCGAGACAAAGCAAAGTAAACAAAGCGGATATTAAAAATTCCTTATGGAAAAACAAAAAAGCAGATGGAATTTCGACATTTGCAATTCATCCCAAAGAGACATTCATAGCAATTGGAGTTTATGGGATTCGCCCTTCGATTTATTTACATTCTTGGCCTGATTTAAAGGAAATTATTGTATTGAAAACACCGGAATGCAATAGTGATTATGGCTATATGTGTTTTAAGTAACTGATGAATGAATTATTTATTTATATATATATTTAAAAGTTTTAATTCATCATTGAAGCCTATGATATTCAATGAATAATTGTTTAAATTTTAGCAATTTTGGAAATTTATTATTGACCCAAACACGTGACTTTAAATTAATTGTTTGGAATTGGGAGAGTGAAGAAATAATTTTCAAAACATTTGGAAATTCCATGATTAATAAAGCGTTTTTTTCTCCTGTTGAATCTGACTGTTTTGTTACTGGCAGCAAAAATTCCCTCCAAATATGGAAATTTAGAAACCAACAAGAATCAAATTTAATTTATGGAAATTTTGCCTTTTGGAAAACGACAAATATAAACTCAATTTGCATAATTCCATCTGGACAAGTATAAAAATTTTAATTAAAAAATTAACCATTTCAATTTAAAGAAAAATATTTATAATAAATAACGAAAATGTTATTAATAATGTACATAAATTTCGTTAGATCATAACGGGAACATGCTGGGGAAATCTTTATGTATGGGAAAATTCGTTGATCATTGGAGAAATTAGATGCCCCAAAGGAAATTGCCACAATGGAGAAGTAACTGACATTTTGCATATTAAATCGGAAAGGAATGAAATCATAACAGCGGGAGTCGATGGATTCATACGAATTTGGAAGCTGGAAAAGCTCATGAATGCAATTCACTCAAACGCAATTGAAAATTGTGTGACAATTGTTATGTTTGAGCACGAATTAAGAATAAGCGAACCTTCATCTTTATTAAACATTCGGAAAAGCTCAATAGAAGATAATTTTTACCATTTTTATGCAAAAGTAAAATCAAATTAATCCTTTAAATGAATTATGGTTTTTAATTATTATAATAAGCTTTGGTCATAATATGAGTAATTGATAGCATTTCTGGTATTGTCTAATACAATATGCCTTAAATACATATCACATTATATATAAATAAATATTTTATCATTTTTAGAACAGTAGAGGTGGAATTTGGAGCGTTGATTTGACAGACGAATACAATATGGTATGCGAAAAATGTTTTGATGTTCCATCAGGTAAAATCAATTCGATTGCCGTCAATCAATCAAACTTCACAATATTCACCATAGGAAGCGAATTTGGACATTTGCGAATCTATGATTATGCAACTGGAAAATTACTTGCAAAAAAGGAATATCAATATGAAATAACTCATGTGAAATGGATACCGTTTAAATCAACAATTAATGAACATTTAACAATAATTACTTCATCTTCTAGTGGGACGATTCGAATGCTAACAATTTTTAATAACCCAACTAATGAATTAACCAAAATGGAAGATTTTCAATTTTTTACACTCTTTAAAGGAAAACCTCATGAAGGAAAAATTAATATTTTAGAAATTCATGGAAAATCTCAATCGCTTTTAACATTCGGAGAAGATAGAACAATATTCATATTTGACATCAAAAATGATCAAGAATCTCAATATCTTTCACTGATTCCAAAAATTTTGACAAAAATTTCATTTTTAGCTTCGCATGCTTTATCCTTAAACGAGAATGAGATTTTAGTTGTTTCTAAACAAGGAGAAATAGCCCAATGTAACGTTTGTAGCATAACAAAGCCAAACACTGAAGAAAATTTTAGTTACTTTGTTGAAGACGTTTTTAAGAATTTGGGAAAGTTTGAGACAATTGTTAAGAAAAGTCTTATAATAGACAAAATCTATACATTTAATGAAAACCATTTCATTTTTGCTCAAAGTGAAGAAGGAAATCAAATGATTTTTCTCATTCAAATTCACTCAATGACTCTCAAACAAATATTCAACTTTGAAAAAGAAAACATTTCTGAATTTAATTTCAGTTGTTGTGCAATTTCGTAAGTTAAACATTTTTAAAGATCTTACAAAATAATTACAATTATGTATTTATAATAAGTAACTTAATAAATATGATGTATGAATTTTATGGATATTGAACAAAAATTTCATGAATGATTTAATGAAAATGTTTAAAATGTATGGTATACTTTTATTATTGTAGACCTGATGAAAATTGGTTAATATGTGGAAGTACAAATGGGAAGATTTCAATCATCGGAAGGAATTATTCAAAACAAATTCCTTACTGCTTTTCCAATTTGTGCATGAATATTTTTCACATACATGACCATGAATCAGGTCACGTCAATCAAGTTGAATGGGATTTGAGTGGAAATATATTATTCTCTATAGGAAATGATGGTGGAATTTATACATTATTGAAATCGAATAAATCAGTTTCTATTCAATCTAATATTCCACAACAAATTGAAAAAGTTAAAATTTAAAACCAAATATTTTAATATGCGAAAGATTCCAAATTTAATTCATAGAATTATTTAACTTTATGAAATGAAATGACAATATTTATTCTTATTTTGTTTAATAATATTTTTATTTTAGCCAAAAATTGATGAAATTCCCGATATGGAAAATAATCTTGAAAGGACTTTAGAAGAGTTAATTAATAAGCCCGATCAAAGTCAAAGAGAATTAGAAAGAATTGAAGATGAAAAAACTGAAATGAGAAGACAACTTACAAGAATGAAAATGGCTTATGAAGCTTTAAAACTAAGGCTAGAAATAACGTTCTTTTCATTGTCACATACAGAATTGTATTTAATATTTCAATTGATTATTATATTATTATTATATTATTACTTTACAGGAATAACGAATTGCCTCAACAATTTCAGATAAATAAAAAAGAAATGGAATTAAGTCCTGAAATAAGAAAGAAATTTAGAGATGCTCATATGAAACATTTAGAAAATGTTCAAATAAATCTTGAATATGAAAGCAAAGTGTCCATCAAAAAATATGAAAAAATTCAGAAACATTATTTTGATGAAATCGAAATTGGGCATTTTATAGTTAAAGATATTTCTCACACAATTCAAGTTTCTTCATTCAGACTGAGAAAATTTTCCCAAACATTTGAAGCCATATTGGAAGAAAATAAACATGCAATTTTAAAAGAGCTTGGGATTTTTTCTCCAAGATCAAGGTCAAAATCAGTTCCAGCGCCAATTGTAATTCCACCAGTGCAGCGATTATATGCTAAAGATGTAATTGGAGATTTCTTTGATAAAGATTTGGATTTGAGGACAGCGCAAGCTATCAGAAAATTAGAAATGAGACTTGAGAAAAAATACGTTCGAGAATGCAAGGTAATAAATAATAGATATTCCCTCATAGCTATGAATTATATCATTACGATTATGTAATGTTTATTATTGCCAATTCCATAATTATTTTGTAATAAATTGAAAATGTTCCATATTTTTGATACACTGTATGTATTCATATAAGTGGTCAGAAATTAGTGCAAGTAAACCAGAAGAAGTTGAAGACGAAACTGAAAACAATGTTATTCAATTTGCTGAAAGCAATAAAGGCGATTTTATATTAAAAAGCTCTGAAGATTTTTGTGATAACAAAAAAATTACAACTACAAATATAAGAAAAAACATTTTGGATTTAAAAAGAAAGGTAAATATTAAAAAAAATTAACTATTTTATAAAATAATGCTCATGTATTCAATACATTCAATTAATTTTACAGATTCACAAAAAATCGGGAGAATTTAATGAAAAACTTAAAAAATTAAAAGGCGAAAAGCCTTTTGTTCTTGAAAAATGCCATCAAATTAAAAATGAAATATTGAAAATTCAAAGGCTTCTACCACCTAATTATCACCAAGACTTGCCATTGATTTATGAAATTGATGAATCGGAAGTTCCAGAAGATTTTTACGAAATAGAAATTGATCAAATAAGAGAAAGACAAAGAAACAAATGCCGCGAAATAAAACTGGATTCAAACGTTACATTTACTCCATATTGTAAATATGCATCCATATCCACATTGACATATAGCGAAGATGAACAAATGAATGAATTGTCAATTATGGCACAATTATTAATTGTTTCTCCCAAAATGTGTGAATTGAGTCAAGAGCGAGAACAAAGAATGAAAATAACTCTTAATACGAGATTAAATCAACAGAAGAATTTAATTGAAAATCTCAATAAAATTATAAACGATTTCAAAACCAAAGTTGTAGAATCGAGAAATGAAAGACTCAACAAGGCAATTGATCTCAAATTAATGCACATAAAATTCTTTGCTTTAATTGCCGAATTAAACATTTATAAAGGAATGGAAAAAATTGAAAATGAAACTAAAATGAAGTATTGGGCTCAAAAAATGAAATTTTCATCTGCTAAAAAAACTGTAAGTAAAATAATTTTTTTGTTAAAAGCACGTGATTAATTTTTATACTTTTTATATTAAGCTTCGGCAAGAAATAAAGCGGCAAGCGAATTTAGAAAGAGAACATGATCAAATAAAGAAGAAATTAAAGAAAATCCAATTAAAAGCTGAAGAGTTTATTAACACTCAACCGACAATAATTTCAGATAGACTTTTCAATTTATTTAAAAGAAGAAAACATTCATTTATCGGTAGAATGAACGACAATTACTAATTACTATTATCAAAATATTATCATTTGTTATATAAAATCTTATTTTAATTTCAGATATTAATTTGGCAATGGAAGATGAAAAGAAAGAAGGTTCAAAATCGGAATCAAGTAGCGATGAAGATGATTCGAGCTTTTCATCAAAAGACTCAAATTCTGATTTGGATTCTCTTCCTCCAATAATAAATAAAGAAAGCAAAGACATTGAAGAAATAGCAAAAGAAGCAAGGACTAATTCACTTTCACAACCTTTATCAATTGAGCTCAGCATTTCTGATAAAGAAAAGTTTTTTAAATATCGGAAAGAAATTCTTGAAATTGAAAGTAAGCTTAAACTTAAGAAGAAAGGAGTAACTAGAAATTCAAGAAAGCTTCAATTAGTTCAAGCCGATCATGATGCACTTAAACTTAATATGGAAAATACAATGGTTAAAAGAGAGAATCTTAAAAAAGAGAAACAAAAGAAAGTCAATAAAATTGACGGAACAATTCTTATTAAAGCGGGCAATTTAAAGTATGTATTTTAATATTTCAATTTATTTTTTTGTGTATTTGAAAACCATATTTTTATGATTCATTAAAAATGATAAATGAATAGTTAAATTAGACAAAAATGTTTTCTTAATTTTAGATTCTTTGCATCAGTTGATAAAGTTGACCAATTTGCAAACATGAACTCTATTGAAAAAATTATTTCACTACTTGTCAAAAATGTTGAAGATATTGTTTTGTTTGATAAAAATGAATTAACAAAACTAGAATCAAGAGCATCTGATTTGAAATCCGAAATGATATTTTTAAAAAATGAAATGAGGTAAGATCATCATTATTGTTATTGTATTGCTTAAAAGTTTCTCTTCATTAAACAGATTGAATAAAAAACTTGAGCTAAATAAAAACAAAGAATTGAAAATATTGGACAAAGAAGTAAAGAAAATAGAAAAATTGGCTATGAGAAACTGTCTTGAGAAATTTGGAAGGATTGTTGATATTGATAAAATGGCAATGGGAATTATTAATTTGGATGTGATGGACTCTATATTAAAATTCCACGAAAAAAGGAAACATTGTTTCAAAGAAAGAAAGCAAATCGAAGCACAAGTTGAAGAATTGAAGATAAAACTCGTTGATTTGACAAAGAAGAATACGGATCAAAATCTAATGTTGATCAAGTTAAGGGATAAAAAACTCAATTATAATAAAATGGCTAGACGGCATTCAAAATTTGAGGTTTGATCTTAAACACTTAATTATTCCGGTTATATATTCTTACTGCACCACTATAAAAATTCCTACACTAAAGTCGGTGGCAATTAAAATATCACTTATTTTTGAAATTATTCGTGGAATCATGAGTAGAGAGTCTCCTCACCATTCTAACACCCCATTCCCACATGAGAGTTTAAACCAATGAGAATATTCAATAAGAGAGGGAATATGAATCAAATAAATGAACCGCTTTAACCCGTTCTTTTCCTACGCATATCATTATCATCAACACTCTATCATCTTTATAATCTCTATATTCTATCCTTTAATAATTAAATTTAGCTTTAAATTAAAGTTTTAAAAGTATTAAATGAATTACGGATGTAATTTAAATATTTATAGGCTGGCGAGAATAAAGATCTTATGAACAGAAGAAAAAGAAGCATCATCTCCGAGACAGAAATGCACAAAGAAAATTTATTTTTGAAAGATTTGTTGAATAAACAACTAGGAAGAGTTGAAGTTTTACGTGAAGCTGTGAGTTCATGTAAACAAAAATCCGGATTACCTCAACTTCTTACTGTCTCGGGTGAAAGTGGAGGTGGGAGCAGCCAAATTTCCTCAAAAGAATCATCATTATTGGGAATTCAAAAGGAGGTTACACAGCAAAATGAAACACCCACTTTCAGCGCAATCAGATTCAAATTAAATTCAATAATTAATGAGAACATTGAGGGCAATCTTGAAGAAAATGATGATATATAAAGAGAAAATTCGTTATTGTTCATAGCGTACATTGTAATACATACTATGTTCCTTGTTCATATTATTCAACCTAGAATGGTAAATATGTAGCACACTGTATATTATATTCATATTATAAATTACAAAGGTTATTCCTTCCTATAAGTCCAACTTTTAAAATAAGGGTTTTATTCAAATCCTACGTGAATGGATCTGCTTTATATTTTTAATGTGTCTCCCCTCTTTCTTCACAACCATTTGACACCTTTTTTTCCATGCTGCATAGACGGCTCTTGTCTTGTTGAGGTCAATTCTTCTCCACTCTTTCAACGCTTTCCAAACTCCTTCCATGGTCTTCGCTTTTCTTTTCCAAAGTCGTTGCTTAAGAAATCCGAACCCATAAAAATCCATGGGGGAAATGTCAGATTTGATTGGAATTTCGTCGTTTGGTATAATTGTTCCTATTCTGCAAGTCTTTTGCGTAAGCTTGTATTTTGCTTCCGGTGTGAGATGAAGCTTTATCGTGATGAAGAAAAACCCTTCGGAGTTCATCTCTGGTGTAAAGTTTTAAAAGGTCTTTCAAGTAACGGTTTAAGAACTTTATCAATGTAAAAATCTTGATTGATCTTAGTATTTACTGAAACTTTCACCAATGGGAGCGGTCCTCGTCCAGTCAAAGCACCAACCACTATCATATGCTTGCCAAATTTTTCTTTCTTCTGACATATCCAATCATCGGGTAGTTTTTTCCCTACTTCACAGTAGCACATCCGACGTTCACCATTGCAATCCTGAAGTTCGAATATGGCTTCGTCGAGATTTACAACAAATTCACCTTTACGTCCTTGGAGCCTCCGATGGAGAATTTTCGCAGCTTGCTCCCTCACTGGAAGAAGTTTTGGAAGAAGCTTATGAATGGATGGCTTGATTTTCTTCACATATACCATTTTCTTAATTTCTTTGCTTACACAACTTTGGGAGACATTTAATGAGATGGCCATTGAATGTTGTGTGCGAGAATTTTTCTCTTTCAAAATACAGATTCTCTTCAGTTTCTCCTTTGTCAACTTTCTCCAACGTGGTTTTGTTGTCCTAAAATGGATCTTATTAACTATTATTTTATAACTTTATTAACCATTTTATCAAAAAGATAAATAAAATATATCTTAATATAATAAAAGCCCGCCTAAATATTTCCCGCTTGCAAAAGTTATTTGTGTGAAAACGAGGACCATCCAAGTGGACTTATAGGAAGGAATAACCCATGTATATGTATGTACGTAGTATGTACTACCATATGGAATGTATCAATTATTTGTGAACGAATTAAATATAAAAAAATTGAAATTCGAAATTTTATAATTATTTATGGAATTTGTACTACTAGAAACCTTTTCACGAAATAAAGGGTTATATAGAAATTGTCACTTTAAAGAAGCCAAAAAGCTTTTCGTGAATTACAATAGTAACAACCACATGTCTTATAACGTGGGTTGGGCTTGTCGGGGTTGAACGGTGTGCACAAGCAGGAACAAGAGCAGGAATTGCAGCATCCCTTGATACCACCAGATCTCAATTGGCATTTGCAGCATTTGCTGGTTCTTCTACATAATCTGCTGGAGGATTATTTCCATCATTGCCACAGTTAACGTACAACACCATTGTCGCGACGAGCAAGCTAAGCAAAATTCCCTTCATTGTAGTATGTGTATCTAGAAATATAAAAATATTTTAAAGTATAATATAATATGATAAGGTATACATTAATATTACTGACAATGATACTTAAAATTTGGAATTCATTGATATTTATTGCTTTATTGTTTCGATAAAAATTAAAATATCAACTCTTACCTTGTAAGATCAAAATATGGGTTTGAATAGCGAAGAAAGATTCTATGTAAGTTTTATATAAGAATATTTGTAGTGTGGCTTGTTATTGAATGTTGAATGGAAAAACAATTTGTTGTTTCTAATTTAATTAATATATAATTAGAATAAGGCATATTATTTTGTATCCTATGATTTTATAGCATATAGAGCTTTGGGGAAATGCTTTTAAACGTTATTTCCGTTGCTTTATTGTATTTTGTATTGTTGATTTCATTGTTGGGGGCAATGGTACGGTTTAGTTCTACCATTCCACCTTTTGCGATAACTTAGGACCCATTCTGCAAGTTCAATATACATGTAACAAGTAAATTATTTGAATTATAAATATCGTCAGAATAAAATAAAATGACGCCCAATTTATCCCGCCAACTCAAGCTAATTCTACAAATAATCGAAGACCACCCGTGAGTTCATAATCTGAAATCATGTTTGGCATGGAGAAAGTGTCAGAAGGTCTTCGAAATGAGTGTCGAAAAAGGTATAGTATTTTTATGAGGTATAGAAAAATAACATGAAGGGGAAACACATTGAGAATATCAGTTCTATTCACTCGTCGAATCTGAAAAATAAAGTCCCATTTCTACCTGATTTATAATCTGAAATCATGTTTAGTAAATGAACCTGGAAATTTTTAAAACTATAATATACATCGTTATGAAATAAACTTCATAAATCATACATGAATGTTTGATTTATTACAGGGGAAGGTGGTTCAATATGAAAATGAATCTTTACTCTTCAATTAATTACTTGTGCTAAAATGTCAAAGGTAAATTAATGAAGGTGAATGGAAAGTTTGACTATTCGGAATTTGAATAAGATGTGTTGTTTTTAAATTTAAGGTTTATTTAAAATTTCAATTAATACATCGTACATGTGTAAAGGGAAATCTTGTAAGGTGGTATATTCATAAATGAGGATAGATTTTTAAGGATAATTGATTTAATGGTGATTAAATCAATTATGTACATACAAATAGATACCCATTTCATTTGTAATATCCGTTCGTAAAAGTGTGAATATCATTCTCTTACAAAAATAAGCATTCTCTTTAGAAAAAAATTATACCAAATTCTTCTTTATATTATACTCTTCAAATATTCTACACAAGTAGAAAATGTATATAATGTGAAATAATTCTTTTTATAATTAGGTAATGAAGAGCAACAAAATGAGGATAAATTCATAAAAGTTAAATAGAATTATTCGTAAATTCGTAACTATTTTAATTAAATCACTCTTAAGTTTCATAAGTTTTTCGGTATCTAAAAGAATCAAATGCTAGAAAGCATTTAAATAAGAAATTCGCTTATTAATAAGCCATAAATACACAAAAGAATCATGACTTGAAAAACACAGTTCTTGGACTAAAAATGATTGAATGTAATATTAATATAGGTAATAAGTTAATTAGTCAAATTCACATTATTGAGGAACTGAAATAATTTCCTCTTGTCGAACACACAAGGTCAGTAAATTTAAAATACTTATGATTGACATTCGTTTGAATAATAACACTGACTTTGAGATAAATAATGTTAAATATACATTGAAAATACTTGAACACATTATACATATGGTATATTATAAAAGAATAAAAGTGGAAAAAATAAATAATGTATAAATACGCTAAATATAAATTGAATACAAATGGCAAATCAAGAGATATAAATTAAACAAGGGTTAAATAAGCATAATAAGTCTCCATATTATTGATATTTTATAAGGATAAAGTGACAATGTATGGAAATACAATTATAGATCATCTTAAACAGGTAAATACTTAATTGGTGTAATTGGGTTAAGCTTGAAGTAATTGGAACTTAATAAGCTTGCTTAAATTGTGATGGACGCCTTTTCATGTCGAATTTCCGAATCGAATTTCGCAAATAATGCCATTGCAACCTTCCTCTTTACATCGGCAAGGGATCGGCTTTGTGAACCGGTAATCGATTGTGATTTCTTCGTCATTGTTAATTCTCCGTTTAGCATACATCGCGATCCGGAATTCGGAAATGGGATAAACCTCAGTGTTCGGATTGCATGAGTGGTTGATATACCGTGAATAATTTCCGCCTGCTTCGCTATTCCCGTCGATGACAAATCCATTTCCAAGGTCGAATCCGCAGTGATTATATTGGCCCGCATAGATAGTTTTGGTACGATCGTCAAACAATTTTGATGAAATGACTTCCCCCGAATACTCCACAATGAAATCATCCTTCTTGATCACCTGAGCAGCGAAGAGTCCAGCACCTTTATCAGGGGTTTCTCTAACTTCAGTTAATGCAGGAATACCCATTTTTACTTTCTCTAAAATTAACAAAGTGAGAATTGGTCAATTTTATAAAATTGTTTTTTAAAAATATTAATAAAATTAATAATAGAATAAATATAATCAATTATTAACAAATTATTGTTTAAATATCATACTTTGACTCTGAGCATATTGACAAATTGTCTCTTCCTCCTTTGGAATATCAATCACAATTTGAGGCTTAAGAACTCTGATGTTAGAACTTTGTCCAGCGGCTGCAAAAGCATCACTAATCATTTTGGTAGTAATATCACTTGTATCGAAGTCTTCAGGGACGAAAACCCTTATATTTTTAATTTGATGTTTATTCTCTTCTTTGGGCTTTACAGTGGTTTGGTTTTGTGAAGTTTTGGCTTTTTCCGATTTTGCTTTTGCCAATTTTGCTTTTGACATTTTCATTGCTGCCTTGGCCTTCTTTGCAGCTTCTGCGACTTTTGCTTTTTCAATCGCTTCAGTTTTTAATTTCTCCAATCGTTCGGCTTCTTTCTTGACTAAAAATTATGAAATGTTGAGAAATTGTCAGTATGGTGTAATTAATTCCTTTTTTGTAATAGATTAGTAAAATAATTAGCATCGTCGTTTTTGTATTACAACAGTATGATAACACAAGATATAATAAAAATCATTTCATAATTTGTGTACATATAATCAATTATGTCATACTTTTGTCAAAATACTTTTATAATATATTTTAACAAATGAAATATAAAAAGAATTAGTTAGTCAATATATTCATCTTACCCTCCAGATCTTCAAGAAATGCTTTTATAATTCCTCGCTCTTGTTTAAAATTAATCTCAATTTTGGGTTGAAAAATGTGTAAATTCAACGACGAAAGTTCAGTTCCAGCAGGGATGATGGGATCGAGAATGATTTGCTTCTGAAAGAACAAAAATATCTCTAAAAATATCAGGCCCATACAATCCAATTTTAATAAATATTAATTAATTTGGTTAATCAAGTTTTTAATGAAATTAATAGTGTTAAAATTTGGTATTTACACTAGTAGTAGGTTTAGCCCCAATCGTCTTCTTAACTCGCTTCATTGAAATAATTTTTGGTTTTTTCCTCAATGGTTGCTTTCCTGGAGCCATTGCTGAAGTTTGATAGACGAGGAAGAAAAGGCAGATGATTAGATTGAAAAGAATAAAAGAGATCACAGGTAAATTCTTTGAAAATTTTAAGGCTCATGTCAGAACTCGACATGAGCCTTCAACACAACATAATAGCGATATTTCGTAAGCCACAAATGCAAATTCAATCGTACGGCAAACGTATGTGATATTTATTATGATATATGGCATGTGCTAAGGGAAAGGAAAACGAAAAAGCGGCTTAAAATTTGAATGTGGAAAAAAAGGAAGATTGAAGCGGCTGGACAAGGCAGAAAATAACCTCAACGCTTGCCCAATTGTACAAATTGCAAAAATGACCATTTTTATTTGATATTGCCTATCTAATATCTATATATGGTCGCCTTATACCAATAACTCCTTATCCAAATTTGACTAAATCTTAATAAATGGTAACCTTGAATAAATTTCAAAAATATAGATTACTAGCAATAAAAGGCGTTAATGATGCAAAATATAAAGTTATTAGGTATACAAGTTTAAACTTGCTGTTAAATTATTAAAGTTGGTATTTCACAAAAAGGTACTAATGGTAGTAATATGTTTGTTTTTTAATACTTACCTACTTACAATTTGTACACAAGTACTCTGGTTCTAGCCGAAATTGCAATATGTTTTTAATAAATTTTGAAGAGTAGTAAGCAACTTATATAGCAACTTTTAGCATAGTAACTTTGACGTATAGTAAGTTTGATGGTGAATCATTCAAATACAACCCATCCTTGTATGGATGAAAATTGTTAAGAAAAGACAAAGCTTATTCTTACTAACTTAAGAAACCTAAAATATTTAAACCCTAAACGATAATTGAATGAGATTGGGATAATTATTACTTTCATTACAATTTTTTGCTATTTGTATTGCATACAATTTCTAATAACCACTACAGAATCATTTGGATATCGTATAATGGGATTATTTTTTAATATCATTTTTATGTCATAATTTTTTAAATACTGAATATAACAACTATTAAAATGCAATTAAAGAAAATGAATAGTGGAAAATAATGAAAAGATTAATTGAGTTTCCAAGCGTTCAAATGGCGACAACTCAAAAATTATATATATATAGGAAAAAATTTAAAATTTATTTATTTATTGTTATTTTTTAAATTGAACAATTTGGATAAGGAGCACTTGGGATAAGGCGACCATATAATTTATAATATAGGACCAGTATGAGCCTTCCAAATATGTACCGTATATATATAATGCAAATAATTTTAGTGCTATTTTTTTATTTAAGGGTCGCATTGGTCGCCATTTGATTATTGTATTTTTAAATCAACTGTCCATGTGCCAATCGAATAAATAAAAAAAATGCTCATGTTGGGCCTATCTAATACCTATGTCTTGGTATTAGGGGGCATTAGGTATTCAATTATGAAGTTAATTCTAGTGCCTCGTTTGCTCCGGGCGCATTTAACTTATTGGTAATTTTCGTCTTTTTCATTATACTAATTTCAATTTAATCAATTTATTTAGCTAGAAATTGAAATTTCTAGCTAATATGACAGTGCTAAACGATTAATAAAAATTTATTACCAGAATTATACTACAACTTTATAATCTAAATTATTCTGTTAAATACTGTAATTCGGGGCAAGTTAGAATAAAACGTTAAAATCTTGATTACATGATTCGCATATTCTGCTAAGCTAAACAAAGCAGTTGTGTAGAATAAATTAGGTAATTGTGATATTTTTAACAAAGTTTTAATTTACCTGAATAGAATTAAAATAAATTGTAAATAAAATGACCAATATGAAAATAAATGATGGGGACCCTTCAAAAAATAAGAAAATTAATCATTGTGACGTTTATTACTGCGTATTGTTTATTAAACTTTGGTATTATATTCAAATTTCTCCATTTTATATTGAATATGATGAGTTGTCGCAAGCATTTATATTGGTTGAGGGAGGAATTATAAGAAAGGTTTCTTACTTATTTGTTACTTTACTATATTTTTAAAACAACTTACCAGCATTATATCATAATATAAACATGTATTATAGTACTCAAATTAATTTTTTTACTTTAGATTCTTACTGTACTATTTCCGAGTTTATTTGCAACGATTCACTGTCTGATGCGCATAATTTCAACTTGGAATATTAGTCCAACTCCAACTGTAGGCTTTTTTGTGAAAATCATAAATTTAAGCGCTCTTGGAATTTACTTGTCCATATTTTATGCTATGTGGTTCAAGAAAACTCAAATTTTAAATCTCATAAATTCGACAAATCAAATGTTTAGCCAATTTAAAAATGGCGAGAATAATATGAATAAGAAAAAGAGAATTGGATATGCTTTTTATTCCATTATCTTACTTTTCACTATCATGTATACGGCCATTGTTGAAATCAGAGTTTTGGAACTCAATGAAATAACATTTAGCAAATATTTTCATCAATTAAGTATTAAATTCTTTAAATTTTGGAGAATATTCAATTTTAGCAATTCCAATGAAGAAGAATTAGCAAAGAATATTTTTATCAGCTTCTTGATGACATTTTTGTACAGCATTGAAACTATAATTTGGTGTTTAAATTTAAGTTTTCTTATGCTTTGGGGAATTCTATTCAGAAACCTTTTAAAGAAATTTTATCAAAATATGGACCTTTACAGTTCAAAACAAGAAGTAAAGTTAATTTTTATCAACTACCTACAATACATACTATCAATATTTTTTTAAAGCCTAATAATTGATTAATTAATACTTTTTTTAAATACCGACAGTGTTTTGAGACGTATTTTCAAATCAAAGGGCATTTGGATGAATGTAATGGGATTTTATCTTATGAGATAATTAATGGCTACATTTGCTCTTTTTCATTCATTTCATTAACAGTCTCGGAGTACATCTATGCAGGAAAAGATTACATTTACATGCTGTTTATTTACTTGGCTTTTTTATTGTTCTTTGTTCAAACATTCGTGTTAGCGTTGGTCAACCATGAGGTACATACATACAATGATAATACATAAAGTACAATATATTTAAATACATTTAACTATATACTTAATCTATATTTTTAATTTAACTTTTTAAACTTATATTAACCATTATATAAAATTGTAATAAAAAATTTTCTGATGATTTGAAATTAGGCTGGATTCATTTGTGAAGAGCTCAAACATAAAACAAATTTATATTGCAGTATTCAAGATCTTTATAATCTACAGCTAGTTTTGTGTGATTTGGAGAGAAATAATATTGGATTTAAAGGACCGAGAGAAATTTTTACTGTGACCTTCAAATTTATTGGAACCGTGAGATCGTATAAATTTATATATTTTATATCATATCTTTAAAACACAAGTTCAGAATGTGAATTCATATATCATCTTATAGATTGAATTTTTTTAATTTGTTTCATTGTTAAATTGACTTAATTATTAAAGCGTGCAACATTTTTTCTATTACACAATACTCTAACATTAAGATATATCTTGGATTATAATCAATAATGTACTTTACAGGTTTTAGGTCTCATCTCTACATATGCTGTGATCATTTCTCAAACTAATGAAATCAGTGATAAGGAATATGATCCATAAATAAATCCATGATGGATAATGGATTACTTACATTCCATTCCTTTACATTTACTAGTTATTAATGTTAGTCAGTTAAATAATACCTACATAATGTAATATACAAGTAAAGTTTCTTATGAGTTTAGTTATTTTAATTATACAGAATATACTTACAGTTCATGAAATTGAATTAGTATAATAGAATTTGAGTGAAATACTTATGCATTATCAATTAAATAAACAAATGCTAAAAGGTGAAAATCGATTAAAAGCTCTTAAAATATTACTACCCTGTACCTAATACATAACAAACATAACGTTTTCTTTTGCACAACATAAAAGTTTTTGTGTGCGAAAATCAAATTATAACTTGTATGAATGTATGCAAAGAAAATTAAATAACTGAAGAGGGGGCATGAGCATAGGAAAATAACAATCAATAATGAATAATAGAACCCAATATATAACTTATTATCTAATAATCTATAAAATATATATAATTTACTTAGGTATAACATATAAAGTACCTTATTTTAGCTATAGCTATTAATCTGTAGAGTTGCATATTATTCATACAGTATTGTTAAGTTAGGTTAGCTTCACACGCCTCATATTGTTATAATAATGTTATGTTATAAGTTAAAAATAATAAATTTACATAATAAATATTTATTGTGATGTTTGACTATCTGCAAGTAAACAATATTAGTCTTAAAAACTCCCATGAATATTTAAATTCAATTAAAACATGACACATTATTCGATGTTATAAGATTGCATAAATTTTTACTTGCCCATTTTTTAAATATTTTACTTATAGTTAAATGATAAATTTTAAATAAAAGGATTATTTATTAGTAAATTGAATTGGCTTTGAAATTTTATCTTCTCTTTAAAAGGAAAATAAAGCAAAGAAATCTCAATAAGCTCACAAGTTATTTGCATGTTTTAAAAAAATCAGAATACCTAGAGTAAATACATTTGACATTCAAAATGTGCTTTTATGGAAATCCATATTGTCGTTGGATGAAAACAGTTCCAATTAGGAAACAAGCTGTTGGTGCGGCAATTTGGAAAATGGTTTCGGTTAGTAAATATTATATTATTGACCAAAAAATAATACTATTAAATACTTTATTATGAATGGTACTTATATTTAAGAAATTTAAGATATATGTATACACTACTAATATACCTTAATTTTTATATTTTTTGTAAAATGTAGTGCTTTATTGGAGTTGTTCTGGTTGTGTGCCTCATTCCAATTGTTGGCAAACCAATTGGACAAGCCAGCATTAATCGCAGAAGGACTAATTACGAACTTTCAACATTTTGGAGCGTTTTCATTTTATGTAATTAGCTAAAATGGATTATTTTCTATACTTATTTATATTATAAATAACAACAAATAATTATAATACGAAACACGTAAAATATTTAGTTTTTATTTATGCTCAAGTAAATGGGAATTATTTTGTAGTTTATGCAATTTGGTCTATGATCATTAACTTTTCGGGAACTTTACTGCTCATTTTTAATCTAAAGGCTGTAAGTATATTTACAAATAACGAATCACTTTATGATTCATGATTAATTTATATGCAAGTTGTATGTAATATATGCATATTACTTTCCCCAGTATAAGGTGAAGTATATTTGGATTGGAAAAATTTGTATTGCAATTCAAGTTATCAATATGATCGTCGCGCCAGGTAAAATGGAAATTATTCATTACATTACTTACAAATAATAATAATAAAATATTTAATGTGTCTAAAATGTCGTGTCACCACTTGAATTTTGCCACCGAAAATGAGTCAGTTAATCAGTACATTGAATTAGATATAAACGAATGATGAAATTTTTTATTATTTCAGTATTTATTTTGATTGACATTTGGGTCATTTTGGTTGTGCTGGGTTTAATCAAACAATTAAGACAATCGGAGCAATCGTGTGAAGTGAACCAAGTGTCCGAATCAAAAAAGGAAGAAAAGGGAAACTCGTATTTTAATTATACTTAACATTCTATTATAAAAAGGCTTAATTAAATGCATAAGTACTAACGTATAAAGTAAGGTGTAGTAAACTACATTTACATATTTAGGTATGTAGTAATTAATATAATGAGGTAGAGTAATATATATGATAAGACCTTTTAAATCTACTTTGTCACTCTCACTCCACTGTATTTACTGAATAAAATTTTAAATGAGTACCAAATTGTTAATTACCTAGATATAAGGGTAAGTTTTAATACTTAATTATTATAAGAATTAATGCAATTATGCTTATAAATAATAGTTATTGAAGTCGATTTTACTTTTTTTAATGCTGATTTTGGCATCCATAGAATTGTATCTTAAATAAAATATTCACGCATGGAATTTTAGAATTATGGATGCCCTAATCAAAATAAATGATTTTCCGACTATTAAAACCAGCCAATCATAATTGGCTATTATAACTAAAAATCTGCAGAGAAAACTTAAATGTACTTTTTTCAAATATGTGCTGAAAAAACTTAAAATCATGTTAATGTTGCTTCTAATTTTCGCGGTTACAATCGTCAATGGACATGATGTTGAAATGGATATCCGAACATTAGGGCAGTCAGATACTGGTAAAAATCAATAATTACAAATTACAAATCACTTATTGTAACAATCCAACATCTACATCATCTTTGTATAATAACATCTAATAAATAATGACTGAAATTACTTTTCGTCCTAATCATTTAATCAATTAATTATTAAATTAAGATCTATCGAAAATCGAACAATCCTTCTACCGCTACACTGTCGAACTTGGGAGGAATCTGAATGGAAAACTAGAATATGGCCAACGTTGCGATTATCTTTTTAACAAACCCAAAGCCACAACGCAAATCAATTTCAAATATCGATCAATGTTCAATACCACCGAACCACTCGGCCCCATTGTTTCAGACCTTCTTTGCAACAAGGAAAAATTCCTCTTCTGCGATCATGGAAATTACACCAAAGATGACCTCGGATTCGTAACGTATTCACCCACGTGTCAATGTGTCAAATTTCAAGAATTTCGAGATTACAAGAAAACAAATCTCATCTATGACAATAAAACTAAAAAATGTCGCTATCGTGTCAATGCCCACTGTGACCCTTTCAACACATCGATGCTCATCAAAGACGCATGTAATCTTTATTCATCTTATTTTGAAAATGACAAGTTTAACGTGAGCTGCTCGGAAATGACAGAATGTCGGATTTTAATGGACGTTCTTCACAAACGCTCCTCGCTGGTTCCAGGAAGGAACCGCTGCCGGTGTTTGATGGGATATTCAGTTGATGAAGATCGGGTGACTTGTGTGCAGACGCCGAAGGAGATTGAAATTAAAGGGATTATTGCCATTGGGTTTGTCATTGCAACTTTCATTACTTTCTTTGGCTACGTTGTTTATCAAGAGAGAGGAGGGAGATATGAAGGATGGTCACATAGGAAGCCTCATTCTTGAAATTAAAAATTTAATTGCATTACCTATTATACTTTAAATAGATAAAGACCACTTACAATTTTTAATGTAAATTTATAAGACTTATAAGTAGCAATGAAATTATGTGAAATAAATAAAATCAGAAAAACATGAAGACTAAATGGAAATTTTGTTTTACATTATTATTATTTTTTTAATATCTTCACTTGTATGTAGGTAAAGTATCGTAGAGGTAAAGTACAGGTATATATGGCGTATAGGTATTTTATTAATATTAAGCATAGTAAACAAGTATTCCTAGGTATATAAATAATAATAATATACTAATATACGTTGGTTAAAATATTCATGATGAATGAAAATAATTTGGGGTGAATATTATTAAAAAAGAAATTGGAATTATCAAAAAGAAACCAATAAACCTCCGATGTTTTCAACACAAATAGCGACCAATGAATTAAAACTCTCTCTGCCGAAATAGAAAAATATACCAATGGGGAACTTAAGTTCAATTGTTGAGAACTTTAAAGCCATCAAATAATGGAATTTCTTTTTGGATTTAATCGTATTCCAATCGCATTTGCTATTCACAATGACATTAAATTCGTGTTGAAAAAACTCGTTTTTGTATTTAATTGACGTTTCCCAAAATTCTACGCACTTACGATAGCCAAGAATCATGTGGAATAAATTTATAATGTAAATGTAAGCAAAAATCAAAATTATAATGTAATCAAAGTCCGAATAAAATTTAATAAATAGTACAGGCAAGGAAATTGTTATAAATAGTAAGACTCCAAAAGCTGCTGGTAATATGGTAATATAAAATGGCCTAATTGATGCAAAAGCAATTGTTAAGTAATTGTAATATCGGAAGCCGTCCCAACGTCTATCATCTTCTTCAAACCTAAAAATAACTGTAGTTTATAATGTTATTTTTTAAGTAACATTATAATATTAAGCAAGTAAAAATGAATTTCCGTATTTAATTTATGTTTTAATTTATTACAAAAGATTGTTTGTTGTTTTAATAGTAGTAAATATATCATCGTGAATGATTAAAGCTGCGTATAAGTAACAGGAAAGAAAGAACATTACGGCATAAACAATGCCTACAAAATTTTTAACAATTCCTTTCTGGTATTGAATGCAATTATAAAGTGAAACAGATAAAGTAAAAAGACGAAAAATTATAGTTATCGAAAACTATAATTTGTAAAATATTATTTTTTTCCATTTATTTGGAACTAATCTGCATTTCATATTATCCCATTTATAAGGAAAGCAAGGACTCTTAGAAATTAAAGAAGCGAAGAAAAAAAATTTGAGAGTGATTTAGATAAAAGCATATTTAATACTATTAATTTATTCAATTACTAACTAAATATAAGTAAAATCTTTTTAATCAAAATCGTATAGCTATAAGACTTAAACATGTTATGATAGCCACTAAACTAAAAATTGTAGACTAACCCATTATTATAGATAATAGGTACGTCCTTAATATTTAAAAAGTAAATTAATTTAAATTCATGCTGCTTTGATAAAATTGTTTGCTTTTCTGAGGCGGAGGCCGCATTACAAAATGAGTAGCCTTCCTAGCCAATGGCCTATCATCAGAGCCGTAGCTCAGTTGAGTTGCACTGAGACAAAGATCTCAGGGCCCCCGACCTAAAACGATTTTTCTAAATTGGTGTAGATATTATCGAGGTACGTTTGTACTACTAAAAATCTGTGTATGTACAAAAAATACCTACACAGGTTTTTAGTGCAATTTGTATTCATTATACATGACTCTTAAGACGAACGAAGAAAACATTTCCGGGGAACGTTCCCGGTAAACGTTTTATTGTAATGGAACATCTCTATCCTGGAGGTACTGTCCCCTTAATTACATTTAGATAAGTACTAACTCTGATGAGAAAAATTAAAATATTACTCGATACTCTTTTATCGAATTTGAACACTTTTAACCTTACTAATTACATTTAAAATTTAATTTCAACAAGCAAGGAATAGAATTTTCAATGAAAAATGCAAGTTAAATAATTTTCAAAGTTGCCAAAAGAGTGTAGAGTAACCATTCAATTTTTTTCATCAGCGCAGCGTACGTATTTTATCTAATGGGACAGTATGAATATTTAAAATGTAAATGTAAACAGCAATCATAATAAAAATGTAATCAAAGTCCGAATAAAATTTTATTCCTATAACAGGAAACGATATGGTTATTTATAAATAGTAAAAGCAAAACAAAACAGAGGTATTATTACAAAATAATGAATCTTTTTAACAAAGGTATTCTTTAATGTGAAATTATATTATGGGAGTGGTGGAACTCCATTAGGATAAAGTTCATGGGCTACGCCCACCCATCGGTCCCTTGTATTTCCATTATAGACGTAATCGTCTTTCTTTATAACAATAATTTCTTGTCCTTCTTTCGTATATGCTGGCCAAGCTTCTCCATCTGGTCCATTTGGATTTCCATAATAAGCAAAATTGACCCAATATTGAGTAAATCTTTTTGCAACGTACAAATCGTTATTCCAGATCAATGGAAGAAATTGGAACTGAAATTAAAAAAAAAGTTTTATTGATTTAATTAATCAATTCCATAATTAAATGACTTGATCAAAAATGTAAATAAAGTTGCACCACGAGTCTCTTTTATATGCTTACCAAATACCTGAAATAAAACAAACAGTTGAGTGAATTAATTAATTTAAATTAGCTTATAAATGAATGAATTCTAAATCATCTATTATGGAACTTATAACGATTTCTTACAACATGTCATCTGTGTGGGCGACTCCTATAAAATTTAAAAAAAACGTTAGTGAAAATTAATCACCAAATTTTTTTTGCAAAATGACAAAATTAATAATAATGTTTCATACCTCCTGGAATAATTGAGTCAGGTGAAACAAGAACAATGTAATATAGGGTCCACATTCCACGATAGTCAAAGTCATAATAGTAAACATCTCTTTGAATTTTCTCGTGGAGTTCAAGCAATTGAAGTGATGCTGATTTCATTCCAAAAACTGAAGTTAACTAAAAATTGATAAAAATCAATTATTAAAGATAAAATTAAACTGTATAGTTACAAAAAATATCTTTTTACATCAATAAGTCCTGGGAACTTTTCTGGAAGTCCTGGGGATCTATAAGCTTCTTTCATAAAAGTTTTTCCTAAAGAATAGAGCATATTTCCGCTTGAACGGTCGTCAATATCTTCCAAACCTAAATTTAAAAAAATATTTAATATTAGCCGTTTATTGTAATAATGTAATTTTTTATAATAAAATTTTAGTAATACCAATAAAGTTCATAAGATTTGGGAGTAAATCATTTTTCAAATAAGTTTCATTTTTCTCAAGCCCATTGTGTTTAATATAATCTTCATACAGTTTGTCCAAAAAGTAAGTTCCGTCGTGTCTTGTTGATCCCATCATCAAAGGAACATTGTATTGCTCTCCACGCTCAAAGACTCCCAAAGGAGCTTCTGGAACAATTTTTTGAGTGTTGACCAACTTCGGACTATCTTGAACTGATGCGACCTTTGCATCAAATCCCAACCCAAGCCCATTGTTTTCCTGATGAGTCGTGTGGTTGTTCGTGGCCCAAACAAGATCTTTGTAATCGACGGATTCCATGCATTCTAGAACGCCTGCAATGACGAGGTCATCTTCTGGGTCCAGATCTTTGTTGTAGCATCCCGCGAAAAAGGCCACGTCCAAATAAAAAGGTAATGAAGGGCGACGGGCAGTTCCCCATACGGCTGTGGCACTTCCACTGGATCCAATAACACCGTGATAATAACCATCAGCCATTCTTGAAGCCATCAATTGGGAGACCATCATAGCCCCTGCACTTTGACCAGTGATCGTAACTCTATTTGGATCTCCTCCAAAATGAGCGATATATCTAAAAAAAATTAAAAAATTATTATTAAATAAACAACCCATTAAATTGTAAATCAAAGAAGACTGTATAAATTACTTAACTATAATTGTATGAAATAGGTTAAACATTTATAAGTATATTGCTTTTAAAAAATTTAATTACTCTTTAATCCATTTAAGAGAATTCAGAGCATCGTAGAGAGCAGCATTTCCGGGAGCTCCATCAATCCCCAAATTCATTCCACCTAAATTTTATTAAAATCAAAATTAAGGAATACCAAATACCAAAATTCTTAAATAAGTTACGACATAAGATCATATTGATACGTCATATAACATAAATATATCGCCTTACATTTAGGATACAGCTATGATAGCATAAAATGCATAAATTATACTTATATTTAAATAGACACTTCATTGTTACCTAATATAGTTAATATTGAATGGCTTTATCTTTATCAGTCTGAATTTTTTAATCAATATGCTAACCTAGGATTCCGAGTCTGTAATTGATAGAGACGAGTACAACGGGGTGATTCATGAATCGAAGGCCGTTCCATAAAGAGCTCCAAATTCGGTTAGAACCTTTGACCAAAAAACTAATTAACTTACAGTCATTATTTATTATTTACAAACAATTTCCTAATTTTATTATCTAATAATCCCACATATAATCGTACAATATAAAAAACATTAAATGGTCGAACCTCCTCCATGAATGAAAACAATGACTGGATAAAGTTGATCGTAATTTCCACCCTCGTCGGGTAAATTGGGTGTATTTATATTTAGAATCAGACAATCTTCAGCTCCCATAACTCCTTCGGCTTTGATGCTCGCCCTCCTCTTTTCCTTCATCTGCTGAGTTAAAGTCTCGTAGATTTCAGCCGCTTCAGCGGGATCTTCAACTTTCCCTTCTTTTTGGAAAATCTCGTCGTCCTCACGTGGGAGAGCAATCGGATCAAACAAGGCATCTTGAGGACAAATTACAGCACCTCTTGTGGCATTGTATTCTCCTCCGTTAACTTCTAATAATTCTTCAAGTGGGTATAAAGTAGATGGCTAGGACAAATTTAAATTATCCGCTCTTTAAGTTATTATTTTATTTAATTGCTGTATTTATTGTTTTATGGTTATACAACGATTAATTATTGTTAGTGTTGGTTATTTATATTTAAATTACCTACCTTAAATCTCATTGGTCCAGATGTATCATGGGCATATGGAATGCCTGCAAATGCGATGTAACGATTCGCATCCACTGTAAAATGAACCATTCCATTTACACGTCCATGTGGAGTGTCAACGAAATATTGACCCATTGAAATAGAAGAAATAGCTAAGAGGCATAAAATGGAAAATGTCGTTTTTAAATACATTTTTGAATTTTAAGACTTTAATTAAAGTCTCATGGAGAAGGGAAGGAAGAGAAGAATCAAACTGGACGAATTTTCCAGTCAACTTGAATTGATTTTATCTTGATTGGTCAAAATAATCTTTTCCATTCACTGCATTATCATTGTTAATGGGTTTTATAGACTGTATTTATTGGTCCATTGGGAAATTTTGGCATTATGTCAATTGGTGAGTGATTTGATTGACATTTCATATTGTATTCTTTTATCAATTTTCAAATTAAGGACTTCAAAAGTATAAATAATATATTAGTACAAGCACATGAGTAAATAAGCTTAACTACTTTTCAGTTATACACTTTATATTGTATGAGTGTATTGACGATCAAATCCATAAATTAATTCTAATATTCCATTAAAGACTTTAGTTGACATATTTATCAAACATTTCAACATATTGAGCGAATAAATGTTCAAGATCAAACACAGTATTTAAATATAAAATTTTATTCAGAACTTCAAATGTCCAAGTTTTAAATTCTATAATAGTGGAGAATATCATTATGTCTGTAATATTTAAAATAGAATCCAAAAATACGTATCCACAAATGTTATTATTATTACAAATCAAATTAAATTGCAAGGATAATTTTACGCTTTAAGTTATGGAACTATGCCACACGTAATTTAGAAGCTACTAATTATTCACTACAACGCCAGTCGGTCACTTTGAGTTTGAGTGTTTGAAATCCTTAAAATTAAAAACCCAAGCCCTCATAAAATTGAAGTATTAGATTTATTTGAGGTTCAACACTTTTAACTCTCGTTAACTTGCCATTTAATATGGAAATTTTTGTCTGAATGTGAGTGAGTCTAAGAATAGCAAGCATCTTAATTTCCAATTATTACACTGCCTTTTTACAATAACTATCTTACGATTTTTAATAATCAAACCTTGATTTAGTCAAGGTTTAATCATCAATTATTATTTAGAATAAAACTTAATGTCAGTTAATTTTTAAAAAAATGATAACAATAAAATAACTTTTAATTGTTATGTTTGATTAAAAAGATATCGGGATGAATTTCCTAAGGTTCGGATGATTTTATAAATATTTATACATATAGATACATACCTATACTTTTGTATATAGTAGGTAGATAATTAGATAATCACAACAACATGTTGTAATTAAAAAAAATAGTCCCAAAATTTTAGATACAAAATGCGAATATACATAATTGAATAAAAACAAAGATTAAGCTTAAAATATCAAATAAAATATTGCGCATCAAAATAAAATAATTAGAAATAAAAAATAAGTAAATAGACTAAAGCACCCATTACTTGAAGATTAACTGGGCGTTTGAATGAATAGGAGAGTAGGACAAAGTTATCTTTAACATGCATATACATAATTATGAAGAAATGACTTTATAATGTTTAAAATCACATAATTGCGTTGAAAATAGATTTTGTGATTTTCTATGAGAAATGAATGTCTATAATTGCATTTTCAGTCATTTGATAAGAAATGTGTTTTATTTCTAAAATCATCCAGTTTGTTCATTCCGCAATTTGCTTCCATTCAGGTCTAATCAGAAGATCTTTGAAAACCTCAAATACCCAATAATTTCCTATCTTTTTACATTAGTATTTTAAACATGGAATTGGTATTATGTAATATTATATAAGATATTACATAATATAATAGTGTACCTACTTAGTGTTAGGTAGGAAGTTAGAAAGGTAGTTCTTTCAAACCTTAATTTATAAGCCAAAGCCATATAAATGTATTTATAAACATTTTTGATCAAATTATTATAATTACCAAATACGTTTGCCCTTTCCCAACCTTGAAAAAACATCATTTGATTTAAAACTTCAAAGATATAAATATTTGCCAATATTTTTTGCATTCAAATATTTTACTGGTATTATTATGTAGGATAGATATCATCTAAACATGTTACAGTACATGCAGCTTAACCATTTTAACCATTACAGCTTAACCATTTTCAGTAATTTGCTAATTGATATTTTAAATATGAAACTTTTTCAACATGCGAAGTTTTCCTTTCCTTCGAATCTGGTGAAAAGAATTGATATTTAAAGGCAATTTGGAATGGTCCTTGGTTTTTTCCTCCCTCACGTTTCCTTTCAAATCAATATTTATGAAGTGAATAAATAACATTTAATAATCCAATTCTCAGTCGATCTCTCTGCACCCTTGAAATAAAAATGTTTAAAAATTTTCCAGCCAATCCTCTGTACGTAATTCTTCCCTTATTTATTATGGATTTATTCAGGATTAGATGACAGAATTTAAATTCGGCAAAAGATGAACGAAGAACGAATGGGAGAAAGTATTTGCTATACTATGCTCATATACCTAATACATATAAACAGTGGTACATATCATATTTAATTTATTAAATAGGTAAATACGAATATGTATATTTAGTGTAGTATGTCATCTTCTCTTGTAATTTTTTCTTACTTTCCTGTACGTGTACCATGCTGGTACAGGTAAGGTATGTATAATCTAAAGATAGCGAAAATAAATTGCCAGTGAAGATTCCATTGAATCGTAATTCCCTTTTGACTCTTAAAGCCAATGTTTTTAGAATGTCACTCCAACTATATGATTTTAACATTAAAATATAAATAAGCATATTATGCATCTACATATTTACAATTAGTTATGTTGTGATTTAGTGCTCATGCATTTTCATTGTGTTAGTATGCCACTGGGAGCATATTGTGTAATGAGAGGAATATATCAATCGATACCGCATCTGCTGCATCTTTCATTGCTTCAATACTTCAATCATTTATTAAAATTACTCGTCGGGGATAAGGGTTTTATAAATCATAGTAGCTTTTTATACTTTATAGTAAATCAACTGCAACTGGATTTATGATTTGTATCCTACATATACGAATGCATGTAAATTCTTACAAAAAATAATCAAAATAATTTTAAATTTAAATAATTTAAATTTATAAAAATGCACTTTAAACGACCTTATAAATTTCAATGCTTAAGTTTATATAAAAATAATAAATTATATAAAATCTTAATATGCAAGAACACCTGCATAAATATTTTATTATTTACATCTATCCAGATACAAGGTCTTTTCTAATTGTATTAAACTTTAAATCACTCTTTACAATGTGGATTTTATTTATTGCATTTGACTATTGTAAATTAATAAGCGAATTTGAATGAGTCAAGCTTACAATTACAGTCATTGCAAATTCCAGTTTCTCTCCATGAAATTCAATGAATTAAAGAATGTAAAAACACAGCTACTACCTTAATGAATAATTCCCCAAGCTCAAAATGCATTCTTAGGAAGTCGTTGTAAATGCCAAATAAGCTAATCACGCAAATTAACATATCATGCATTAAAGAATCTCCGTATTACATTTTTGGTAATGATCCCAATACTAATTTTATTTATTTAATGGATGGGATTCCAACCACGAGGTCCGACGAGTAATCCCAAGTTTGCAATTTTAATATCCTCTCCTAATCTTTTATAACTAACCCAAGTTTGCTAAGGTTAAAGTTGCATCCAATTAAGAACCAACTTCATATTTCTAAACGTGTTGAAACCCTGTCCATATAAATTATCCATAATTAATCTTATGCACCACCAATAGAAATGGATTCTAGGAAATAGTATAGTGAGTAATGTATAGGCGGAAGATGTATAGTGAAGAATATGTATAGTAGTACAATTGTATAGTGAGAATATATAATATGCTGAATACCTTTTCCGGCAACCATAAAAATACACTTAAAAATTGTGCATGTTAAATTGAAGCAAAGTGGTTCTTAAAAAGATATGAAACTCAAAGCTTCCATCACGCCATCAACGTCGCCAAGAACACGAATTTATATGCAGATTTATGGAATATTGACAAGGCTCGTGGTTTGGAAAAAGTATTTTGAATGAAACAAAGGAATCATTGTTAATTGATAGGATAAATTAGTGAACATTTCTTCGGCTCAATTTCTTACGAAGTTTCAGTGGGGAGATGAAGGAAAATGGTAATGAAAAGGAAAGGCTTATCTTTTCATCTTGTACACCAAGGCGCCTCCTCGACCCACTCATTTGCATACAACGCAAAAGGCCCATCGGTTCGAGTAGAACTAAAACACAACATATGCATAACCTCATTCTCATTAACTCTATAAGATCAATTACGAATATAAATACAAGATTATAAAATGTATATAAATATACCCAGCTTACATATAGGCATACATACCTTATTTAAGTTATATGGGATAGTAAATGCATAATAAGGATATTAATGGAATAGAAGCTTTAAAGAAGCTTTAAAAAATGATCAATTAAATCAGCATATTTACAATTGTAGACAAGTTTGTTCTACATAAGGATACGCGAACTCGCCGACTCCTTCCAATTAATCTTTATTATTAAGGTTTTTCTCCTTCTGCTATCTTGGAACATGTGTTTCCAAAGACGTTTACAAAAGATTTGTCCGTGGCTGGAAATGGGCTTTTAAAGATTAATATAAAAAAAATTGTTTGATAGATATACTTGCAACCTGTTACGCCCTTAATTCAAAGCGTCTTACGACAAGCTCTTATGGCCATTTTTAACTTTCGCACCTAATGTTTTTTTTACATTTTTCCTAGTTATTATGTATGTAGTATCATATGTAATTAATGAAATAACTTTATATGATCCGTTGTAATTAGTAATAATTAAGATATATCCATTTGATTACTAACACCTAATTACTTTTGACGTTGAAGCATATTATTATCAGTTTATTATACATTTAAAGGTAACATTTACAGCAACATAAATTTCCTTGTTATTATTAATAACACAAGTGACTTTAATGACTTTGGCTGTTTAGACGCGCATTAAATCTGTTTGAATTTGATAGTTTTTTCTTTCAAGTGTTCTTTTGCTAATTCTTGGTAGTTAAAATAAATTAAAAATAATTACTTGGTTAGTTTAGTTTTAATAAAAATTAATTACAATTCCAAATAAAAGGCTTATTTATTGCTAAAACGACGAATTTATAATAATATTCGTATAAACTTAAACAAATATGCAATTAACCCATTCTTGGGCTGAGTTTTACTTTTCCCTCCAGCTTTTTTGACAAATTTTGGCAATTGCTTTCTGACTCATAGTTGATTGTATTCTATTGTTTTTGGATATGTTAGGTTAGGTTAGGTTAGAATTAATGGGAATGACGTCTTTCGCCAAATAACCTAACCTAACATGTAATAAATTGATTAAAATGCATCATGGCAGTTGGCAATTGCCATGATGGCAAATAATATCCATATCATTTACATGCATAGGCAATTGCCAACTTGGCAATTTTCAAAATTTGCCAAAAAATCTGGAGGGAAAAGTAAAACTCAGCCCATTCTTGTATGTATCTGCTAATAAAAGGATTTAATTCGGATAAATCATTCCATCATGAACAATCGTTAAATCAAAAGTCGTGCATTTGAAGGAACTGGGGTCGAATGGACGCCAAAAGTACAACTAATATATTATGTTTGTCTGTCTGTTCAATGTAAAACGCATTAGCTTGTAGAAGTCCTATTTGAGTTAATCAAAAGAATTTAGCGAATATCTGCTAATAAGCGGAATATTTAGATCGACATTGCATAGGTTCATATTAGTAGAGCAACGAACTTTATCTACATATCGGAAAACAGAGGATTCCATTCATACGTATAAGGATGAAATAAAAATTGGCTTTACTATAACTACAAACATTTTTAATAGTTCACTTTGTCGCAACTTGTAACCACTTGTCCATTTTAGTTCGAAGGAAATGGAGAATAAGGAGGAAAAGTCTATAAAAGGATAATTACACAACCCGCGATGAATCCTTTATTCCCTCCTATCTAAATTGGAACCATAAATGGAAATACTCAAAAGGGAAGTTGGTTTGAGGAAAAAATAGTTAACAAATAATTTGCAAATAAAATGGATCGCAAATTGTTTCCATTTATCCTCAAATTGCCCATAAGCTCAATTTGCAAACAAGACCAACAAAGCTAACAAATGATCAAGTTTTAAACATTTGATCAGTTGACGACAAATTGAAATATTATACAAACGGCATCTTATGCTTTAACCTTTAACATTTTTATGTCTTGGGTAATCTTTAGGAAATGTCCATGTATTTATTAACCATTTAAAAATGTCGTCAAATGATGTGTAACAAATACATGGGCTATTTGTCTACAATATTTGCAGATGCAGCCGTGGGTCGAATAATTGTATTGATACTATTTGTTAAATAAATACGGAAAATATATTGAATCTTAAGGAAGATATATTTTTACAATATTCTCGATATTTGTATAAATATGTGTTAAGGACGGGGAAGGGCGACGCCGAAGAAGGATGAAATTCGTCACTATAGGTTATCATTGGGAAAGATATAAAAATTTGCAAACAAACTCTGCCCTTCTTTTGGCCGAACAGAGAAATCTCCTGAACCTCCAAAGATTCCCATCATAATGATAATGAAGAGGAAGTTAGGGGAATTGAAATAGCCTACATTCACACAACCCATTATTTTTATTATCATTTACCATCTCCGCCATCGGCTCTTAATTTATGATCACTTAACTACGATTCAACAACTTCTGTGTCAACGGGAGGAATGTCGCATTTGTGGAGATTTTCCTCAAAACGCGACCCAAGTTGAAGGTTCAGTAGAGAGGATCATTAAGAGAAAAAAAGTAATGCGAATTTTATACATGGAGTTCTACAGAGGAGGGATATGCCAATAACGAACTCTGGCCGCAGCTTGACATGTGAGGATTCTTTATCGAGGGTTTGGACGTTTGGAGCTGGGGAGAGGAACCGGTATAGTCTGGCTCGCACCCCATCACACTTGGCCGGTATAAATACAACTCGAGTTCCGCTCAGAACAACACACAGCTTTTGCAACTACTCGAGATCACTTCAAGCTCAAATACAAACACAAAGGCAAGAGCTTAAACATTAAAACAAAATTACACTTCAACTTTGAACAAAAATTTGTTCAAAATCTTATTTTAAATTTTTCTTCAATTAGAAATTTTATGGAAATTAATTTTGAAAATTGAATTTACTTAAATTTTTGAGTTTTATTTCAATTATTAAATATTTTAGTTAATTATAATTTCTCTTTAGATTCAATATGAATCCCCCAGAGAGTGAGGAACAGGCAGTGGAGACTCCCTCGGAGGAGCCAGCAGCAGAAACAACCGAAGGAGGAGAAGTAAGTTGAATATTTAGAAACTTTTGAAATTAAATATTTTGAAATGATTTGGTTATTGGATATTTTACTAATTTTTTTAATTTTGAATAGGCGGAGGCGGCGGAATAAAAGATCTGATTAAAAAATGTAAGAGAGAAGACGCTTAGCGGACACCACTGCTAGTGATGGACTTTTTACTAATAATAGAGAAACGCATTTTCCAACCTTCTTGTATTGTCTCTTCACTATCTATGTATTTTTATGACTTTTTAACTTAATTTTCAATACTTCTTTGGTTTATTAAAATGACGAAAAAAATGTTACAATTATGGTTGGTATTTCAAACAAGGAAGAATTGGAATCTTTAAAATATTTAGGAGATTAATTGGCTCAATGTTCTAATTCTAAAATATTGTTGAAAATTATGTAAAAAAGTTTAAATTTTCTGTTACTCATTTAAGATTTACTCACTAATCATTTAATGTTTTTCTGAGTCTATCAATTTATTGTTTTATGTTCAATTTTGGCAAAAAATAAAAAAAACGTACTTTTATTATAACATAACATAAATGCTCACAATATTTCATGAAAATAAAACAATTCAGAGCATAACCACATTGAATTGAATAACTTCTTCCACATGTGAAAATATGTGCACATGTACATAGCTCACCAATTAAATGCATCTATGATAATATTATAAGATTTGTATTAGTATCTAGTATGCATGATACAAACACATATAACATACTTATACTAATAAATATATGCAAAATTCTGTGATTCATAACTTTGGAATTGGAATTAGAGTACATACATTAGATATAATATAGGTAGATTTTCATGTTAAAATAAATGGTTCCGTTTTAAGTATATTCTTATATAATTTTAGTTCGTTAGTAGCTCTCAATTCATAGAATGATGAGATTAACAAAAAATGCTTATATCGTTTACTTAAATAAAAATCATCGCGGCTACTTCGAATTCACTGTAATTGGAATCATCGCAATAGGAAGAAATGCGTCTTACTTTTGTTATTATTATTGATCAAACAAAAAAGTCTGTTGATTCATTTTGCGTAACATGATCAAAACATTGAAAGGATGCTGATATTGAAATAATCACACTTATAGATATACTAATATTTATGTACGAGTATGTTACATTTAAGATATACCTTCATATGTATACAGTATGTACATAAAATTATATGGTACTCCTACTTATATACAAATAATATGGTAGTAAATAGTATAAAATATGTTATGTTATACTTTATATTTATAATATGTACTAATGTTCATATATATTTACTATTATATCACAATATCACTAACTCATATGCATACATTAGCATTTTACCATTTCCCATGTTCAACGCATTTTTTACATGGGAGTTGATTGGATGAAATGGAAGCGCTCATGAGTTCCGAATTGGCGAATTCCGTTCGTGATGAAAATTCATTAGGAAAAGGGAGAAGATGAAAAGACGCATTTAGAAAGAATGTTTTATATTTATGGAGTCTTAATTTCCTTTAACGATTCGCTTAATTATTGCTGTAATTTGTATTGTAATTAACAATTTGTTGAACCTCAAATGTTAATGTTCATTTTGAACTTTTTTTACGTAAAAAAATCACAAAGAAAGTGCGAGGAAGATTCTAGAAATTCAGACAATGTCGAATTTGCTATTTCCATAATAAAGGTTTTCCCTTGCTAATTTGTGCAAATGGTAGAAAAAAAATACTTTCTTTCGTGTTGAAGATGACAAACTTAAAAGCTTATCTCCTGTGGATTTTTCTCTTGTTAAAGATAGCACATACTAGTATAGATGTATTTATACATATATACCATACATAGAGTGAATTAGATATGTACTATATAAATTTGTATTGAATATATATTACTTTAAATCTCGTATGAAATCAAGATAATTTATAGTATATTTAAGTGGCTTCCTATATCATTCAATATAATGCGATATTCTTTTGTTATCTTTAAAAGCTCAAATATGACAAAGAATTTCGCGTGTAACTTTCTACTTCAGCGATTTCCTCTTTCTTCCAATTCATCTGCTTATATGGAGTATTTTAATTAAAGGATCCTTCACACATATCTCAGCACCTGTAGGAGTCTGTATAAGAAAGAGTCTGGTGGTTGTATAGGCCATGGAGGTTCTATGTATGTATTTATGACAAGTGGAGAAGACGTTGGAAACTTGTTCCAAGCGTCTCACGATCCGATGGAAAGAAAAGAATTTATTCATCAGGGTGGCGCCTCTACAAGTTAACCTTAAACTTCAAACTCTGATACACTTTATGTCTTCTGTGTAGCAAAAAATGCTTTTTGCACATTTTCCTCTCCCTTTGGCTTATTTGAGCCACAAAATCACAAAGATTCGTTTCCCAATTTGTGCAAATCATCCTCACTTTTTTGCACACCAACAAATTTATATAACACAAATGTTATTATGTTATGCATGTATCATATAATACACAAATACATACCTGTATATTATAAAATATATGAAGATGTCCTTATAAGCAAATGTTAAATTATACTGGCTCACTGGCTATGATTCCACAATCTCAAACTTTAACATACTGATACATGCATAATATTACATAAATATACGTACTAGAATACACAATCTAATATTTTCATATATACCCAATATTAGCATATATGTAAGATAAGTAAGTAAGTGGGAACATATTTATTTATATATAAGTTAAATATGGGCATGTATCTTCATTTAGATTCAAGCAGATATATTGCGGTTTCTATAATTATGCACACTATGGGTCTTTTTTGCTTGTGTAGTATAATGAGAAGTTTGATATTTACGAATATAAATTAGCATATAAAGCACCTGTCAGGCTAAATTATGTAACATTTCCTTGATTCCATCTGTTAAAATCAAACGTCATTGTCATTTGCCGAATCTTGTTTATGAAAGTTAATAAGGTGAATTGGAGTTAAATGGTTGTTAATTCAATCTTTCGATTTATCATCAATTATTTGCATATTATTTTACAAACAAATGTTAATGCGTTCTTGAAAACTTTAATTTTTTCAATTGTCTTCCAATGTAGCATACAAAGTCTTAAGAACATTGAGAAGTGATTAACGACTGCATAAAATATAAGTAGTGGCTATTGACATGCATTAAAAATGTGTTTACATCTTCTCAATCTTATGAAGGAGTTCAATGAGGAATTAAGAAATCATTCATTCACTTTCTTTAATACGCATCCGTACAGCGTAATAACAATAGTAAAATTTTTACATTGTGAGGAGTAATTGAGCTAACTGGCCTAAACTGGTAATATCTGGTAATAACTGGCGAATGGGTTGCACATTTACATAAGTATTTTGCATAATATTAATTTTATATCGTCTGTAAGTATAAGTATGTATAATATAATCTATCAAATACTTGTAAGGAACCCGATCTATGAATTTCGACTTCAACAGAATTGCTATCTTATTTTCTTATAAGCACGTGTACTAAAATAAGTATGTATATTAGAGTACATAACCATCTGTAGATATTTATATAATAATACTCAATATTGAGTGTGGTGCTATTGTGTTAAATATCAGTTGACCTTACCATTGATGTTAGCATATTTACCTTTTGATTCTTGATTATTAATTGAAGCTCTTTGGCAAATTATTATGAATAAATAGGTATGTTACTTGCATGTAAATGTTGAAGAGGTCGTTTGGATTTTATGAAACTTTACTTATTTTCAAATTTATTGTTTTTACTAACAATTAACGCATGTTTCAAATTTTGATAAGAATGAATACTGGGATTTAAATAAATATAGTGCATAGGTATATAATAACCCATATACTATAAAGTCATAATTCATCTATAGGCATTATTTATACCCATACATTAATTTACAATACTGATATTTACAAAAATCATTGTAAAAGATTAAATTTTATTATTAGAAATGTGATTGTGAATATGAAAATAGCTATATACTAGTCATAAAGAAAAATGAAAGTGTACTTTGTAAGTACAAAGTATTACTTAAAAAATTTAAAATCAGTCAAATACGTGTTCACACAAAATTTAGATGATTGTGGGAAAGGGAGATCTAAAAGGAATTAAATTCTATTGCGTAGATAAAATAATATAGGTACAAGTTTAAATACAACATGGCATGACATGTTGAATTAAATAATGTATTTAATTTATCTTCCGAATAAACATAATCTAATCATCTTATATTAGGTTAATATTATTTATCTAAGCGAATTCGTTACTTCTCGTGTTTATAAAATTAAATTCACCAGTGCGTCTCTCTTCTTAAAATCTTATATAAAAGCGCTTGTTCTCAAATTTTGTCGCCTCTTAACGCCTCTTAACGCCTTATTTAAAGTAATTTACAAAATTCACTTTTAGTTCTCAACATGAAAATCTTATTTTTCATTGTTGTTTTAGGTCTTAGTACAAACAATTTACAAATTTCTACTGCTTCTCCCCCTATTTATTTGCCATCTTCTCCAGAATTACTCTTGTGCAAAACCTTTACTATCTAACTTAACATGTACAAAACCTACAATGCCTCAATTTGGAAAGACCACAGTAAATCTCTTTAAAATATAATTTACCTTTTCTTAATTTATTAAGAATTTACAGTATACTATATACATTCTGATACTCCTAATTTAATAATATAACCGTTTATAGCCAGAGTTAATTAAGCAAAATGTTTATCCGGTCGAAACTCATATTGTAACATCCCAAGATGGATATCTACTAACTGTCTTTCGAATTCCTCATGGGGCGAACGACAACACTTCAAATCCATCCGCAAATAAATCCGTTGTGTTTTTGATGCACGGATTCCTTTGCTCTTCGTCAGATTGGCTCATGCAGCAAAAGGCCAAAGCACTCGGTAAGAAATCCCTCATAATTATTTTTTTTCCAATCCCAGAACTCAGCAGGAAACTTTCAAAATCTCATTTGAATCTTGGACACGATTCACTTCAATACTTACACTGAAAACTAATATAAAAAATATTCAAATGTCCATTCATACAATATTGTTTATTCATACTACATAGACTAACTAGATATTATATTATATATGATATTCGTCTTAACATTTTAAAATTTTTATGAATATAATATATAGTACTTGTATGCAATGTGAATGAGTGAGCAATATGAAGATATTAATCTTTTCCAATATAAAATCTTCATTGATTAGAGTTCATTCATCCAAATATTTGTTTGATGTGTCATTTGTTTTATAGTGTATCTTCTGGTTGATGCTGGCTATGATGTTTGGTTGGGGAATGCTCGAGGGAGTAATTACTCACTCGGACACACCACATTGAACTCATCTGATTCCAATTCCGCTTACTGGGATTTCAGGTCAATAGGATGAATGTAGTTGTGAGGATTTATTTAAATGTCTTGATTTGCCTTTGATTCCAGTTGGCATGAAATGGGCAAGTATGATGTCCCAGCCTTGATTGACTACACGTTGAATATAACAGGACAACCCAATTTGTACTGGATTGGACACTCAATGGGAAACACAATGGTGACTGTCGCACTCTCATTGAACCCAAGTTACAATATAAAGATTCGGACACTCTATGCCTTAGCCCCAACGGCTTATAACAAACATGCCAATAATATTCTGTTTTCGGTCTTTATAAATTCGTCGGTTTATGAAGTACGGAGCGATTTTTATTAAATACATTTGTTTTAAGTTTAATAGTACCTACCTTTTAAGTTACAATATTAAATTATATTAGGTTAAGCCTCTACCCCCGTAACACACTAACTAATACTATAGGTAAGTCATTACTTATATATAACTACAAGTTAAAATTTTTTACTCTCCTCACTGATTTTTCACTTACATGACAAATACATTTCTAACCCAATTGTATGTGTGTTACGGGGGTAGGTTAAGCCTTTAGATCTATTATTTTAGCTTAAAGTTATTATAAAATAATATAAATGGAAATTTCTTTTCAAGTTCATGTAATTTAATAACTAAAAGTTAAATTATTTATAAGCTGGGAAACTCATGTCACTCATGAGTCTAAGACGCAGTTCAAGTTTAATTGCATGGAAATTTTTAAATTCCACAGACTGGATATTTAGCATTAGGACAGAAACAATTTATTCCGAAACCCGTACAAGAATATGCATATGAATTGGGAGTTTTATGCAAACCGCTCGCCAGTAAATTCTGTATTCCATTAGATTTATGCAGCAATGTTTTATTCCTTATATTTGGATATGATTGTCCTCAAGTGGATCCTGTAAGTGTCCTTGAATTCTATTCACATTTATTAATTTAATTAATTATTTTATTAAATTGAAAATATTTTTTGATAAAAGGTAAATTGAATATTTTCATTAATTAGGAAATGGTTCCTTCGATCTTGTATCACACTCCGTCAACAGCAGCAGCACGAGTTTGGGCTCATTACATGCAAGTTCACGAAACTGGCATATTTTCAGCATTTGATTACTCCCACACACCTAATAAGTCAAACATGGTTGAGTATGGATCTAATACTCCGCTTGTATACAACTTGCTAAATGTTAAAGCTCCTGTTATTTTCTTTTCTGCTGATGGGGACAATCTTGTACCTCCAATAGTAAGTCAATAGAATATTAATCCGCAATATAAAAGAATGTTTCTCATGATAATTTTAATTAGCACTATTTCGAGTTGTTTCAGTTAACCTATTCAATTCTTTTATTGTAAAGGATGTTTGCGAGTTTTCAAAGAATATTCCGGGTTTGAAGGAGCACATTCAAAATTTGGGCTCACCAAATTTCACATTTAACCATATTGATATGCTCTATGCTAAAGATGCAAATATTTATATTTATAAAGAACTATTGGATAGAATGAAGCCGACGCCTTCTGGAACCAATGAAATAATTTCAAAAAATATCACATCTTGTGATAAACTAAAAATTGTTTAATTCTACATAGTGTTTACATTAATGTAATATTATAATAAATGAATTAAATAAAATTACATGATGACAAATTTAAAATGTATTCATTTAGTACAAGTCAGTTAAAACATCAAAATCTTAATTGTACAGATAGGTAAAACTATCAGTATAAACGTATAAAACATGCTGTGAATTTGCGCATTAATTATTAAATTGCATCAATTGACATCATTTTACTAATTCAAAATTCCAGTTGTTTTCATGTCTGGCACAGGCGACGTCTCGTCGGTATAAATGTCAATTCAATATAATCAAACTAATGAATCATTTTTTAACAAATGCATGAAAGTTGAATAACTAAAATAAGGGATTTGATGTAATTTTTATATACTTATAGGAATATTATAGCGTTTTCTGCTTTTTAACTTTACCCTCATTAAATAAATTATGTTGGAGAAATTGTTTTATAATTCAATCATATTATTACGTATGATATATATCAATTAAGAATCATTCGTTTGTAATTCAAAAGCTAAATATCTTCCTGGAAGTGTGTAATTTTAATTTGCATATCAAATGCAATGAAAATGTCATAATGTAAAGTACGTGCGAATGTGTTCTATGAAACCAAACAAAGAGTCTGAATATATTTGAAATGACAATGAATCTCATTTGGACACATTGCAGGATGTGGTTTATTTAGCTTTACAAGAACATCCCTGGCCTCGTAAAACATTTTGAAATGTACGTAGATGATCCAAAGTACAAATTGAGAATTGGCTTACATTTCGCCGTAAGAGAGAGAGACGGATATGTTCGTTTACAAAATTCATTGACGAGTCCACGGGCGCCTGGAACATCATGAAAACATTCCGGTTGTGCTAAACTTCACCTTCATTTCCCATTCATTCATATTCATTTTAGTAAAAAAAACATCTGTTCCTGTGTGTGGTTCCTTTCTCGGACATTTATTATTGATTGAAAAAAACACCTGAATAAATGACACTTTACTAGTTTTATTTAACCCATACGTGTAATTAATGCATACAATCAAGCTTAACCTTTACGAAGGTAATTCTATGAATTATTCAATATTTTATACATGTAATGTATTATGTATGTACATACTTTTCATATTGAACTTCAAATAGTTTATAAATAGTTTACCTAAAATGAGAAATTAAAAAATATTAAACTGATGACAAAATCTGAAAGTAAAAAATGTTATTCTATAATATTTTTAATCCTATTGAAATTGTAATTGCATACATAAATATGGCAAGTGTTATTTTATTTATAAACAAAAAATAAAAAATAGGTTTATTTAGAATTAAAAAAAGCGTTTTTCGCATAATAAACTTATAACTGATTGCTTCATCAATTTATCAAGCTCGATATTATTGGCATTACTATAAAGTAAAATATATTATATTTTACTCAAGGATGTGCTTACATACTTGGAAAATGTGGGAAAGTTCGTATTACCAATAAAAATAACAATCTGATAAACTTTTTTCTTGGAAGTAGGCCTATGGTCTAATGATCTATTGGATCTGGAAATACTTCTCAAAAAACTAACATCATGTACCATTACCATTAACCATTGTAAAAGGAAAAAGATAAACGATTAATAATATAAAATATATAAAAGAGCATATTTGATATGTATATTACATAGTTACTTAGATGAGTCCTATTCAATTGATACTTTCATTGTTATCGTTGTAAATTAAAAACTAAGGGCCAAATCGCCCTAATTTACGAGTAATATGGAATTCGAACCCGCAGAGCAAGATCCCATTAGGAAACCTGGCGTGGTCATATCAATAAATCAATGAGATCATCTCAATGCTTCTTCACAACTCTAAGACTCTCATGATTCCCACTAATGAGAACGGGATTTAAATGGGAAAATAAATAACAAGATACATTCAAAATTTTGTATCATTGGATAAGATAAAGCAATTAACCTTCTTGCAATTCCCAATGTCAAGGAAAGTAAATAAAAGATTTGGGAACTTGGCCCTATTGGAAAGCTTTTCATATTTTCCAATTTTTTAATCTACAAGTTATATCCTATACTGCATACTGGGCTAATACTAATAAAATATTAAACACCAGACAGCATACTTATGTTAAAGTTTTCATGCTTCATGATGGTTATACGGGTATGGTATACCATGATATTGGTATTAGATACACATTGGGCGTTTCAAACTACAATATAGCGCAAAATGGTTTAAAGTTTAATTAAGCTATAAATTAAATTTGAGGTCCATAAAATTTCAAACAAAAAATGAGGAATTGTTAATTTATCTATTGAGAAATTAAAACGTGAAATTAGAAGAAAGTGGGTCGATTTCCAACAGTAAATCATCATGATCATTTGGAGCTTAATTAGGAAGCGTGCGAATTTACTGGAAATGATTAAAATATTCTGTCTCGAGAGATCAATCACCTTTCAGCACAATTGTTGACAAAATGAGGAAATTCTCATTAAATGACGCGCCTCCAATTCCCGGACAAATAAATATAATGCCGAAAAGAGAGCTAATTATTACACTTGGGAGTTAAACACAAGGAAAATTTACAAATTACGCGGATGGTAAATTTCAAACTAAACGCCTAAGCGTGAATAGCGGGTAATTAGGTTTAATTGTGTAATGTCCTCAATTTTAATGGAGCTCTTTGCACGTTATTTCTACAGTTTTGTATATTCGGAATTAATGTCGAAATATTGTTCTGTGTATTTTTAATCGATGTTTTTTTTCTGGATATTATTCGGTAGTTCACCTTAAACAATTTGTAATTTTACCTTAATATAGTGTGATCTGTGTTCAAAATATTTCAATTGAAATTGACACAAATGTGGTTCCTTTGTTGCAATTAATAGCTTCACTCTTCTTTTTCACTTGGTGAAAATGAGGCATTTTATTACTGAAGCAAAAATGATTTGACATTTGGGAATTATTTAATGAACATACCTGATACCTGTTGTACAAAAATATTTATTTACTTCCTAGAATAGGGATAATTGATAGTTCTATTAAAACCCATATAATAATAATAGCTTCGTTTTTTCAAATATCCAGTTAAAATGTTATTTAATTAAAAAAAACAATCTCAAAAATAATTTTATCAAGTACTATTTTGATTGCTATTCATTTTCAAGGATTGTTTTTCCAAAAAATCTTTTGCTTTTATCAACATCATTATAACCTGAATTTCCTCCTTGAAGCCCCCGCAATGTTATTTTGTTCCATGAAGTTTGCGACGCGTGGAAAATGAGGTTTTAAAATAATATTTTAATCTCCTTCCGTCTCTGTCTCTTATCAAGGTTATCAGGGTGTGTGGAGATGATCGAGTTAAGGAGCCAAGTTTACAATGTCGGGTTCATAAAAGTGCCCCAAGGAAAGTGGAAGAGATTATGAAACCGGAGAATAAATTCAAAACTTTTAAAATGGAATTTTAAATGATCAAAGGCCCCCCATAATGAAAGGGAGCATTGAAGTGTAATTGAATCTCAAATTAAAATCACTTCCATATAACTAATTTTTTTATTTTACTTTTATGCTACCCATTAAATAAATAAGATACATAGGTAATAGGTATACATACATACTTAACAAACCCTTGTTTTCATCTTAAATGTATAATATAGGTATGTGTAGTTAATTAATTTATGTAATGCAATATTCATATTGTTTGAAACTTATGAAGCCAAGTTCTTAATCTTAATTTCAAATCCAATGTTAATTTCCAAATTCTCATTTGAGAAATTTCCTTAAATGTAATTTAAAACTAATTATATTTAAAATTGGTAAAAGTAGCTTATCATATTACTGGTGCCTACTTTTAAGAACTCCGTCTAAATCCTCATTCAAGGAGAAGAAAGGGAGAAGGAAATTTTGCAAATTGAATTTCAATGTTCTCTATTGTTCAAAACTTGAGTAAAATCCCAATTTTGCCCTAATCAATTATTCGATTTTTAATGGACAAACTTTAAGTGAATTTGGGATTGCGTCACTCAGAAGGACCCTTGGAAGTTGGACAAT
Source organism: Neelides folsomi (assembly GCA_034687125.1). Lineage (NCBI taxonomy): Eukaryota > Metazoa > Arthropoda > Collembola > Neelipleona > Neelidae > Neelides > Neelides folsomi. Next base: position 259,670 of record JAQGBZ010000046.1, read on the forward strand.
GGACTTTTAATACCTTAAACAATTCAACGCCATGAGAAACTTCCTGTAGGTGCGAAATTCTCTTATTTTAGAACCCTGGACAATGAAATGGACAATAAAGGACTTGTGACGTTTTGCTGTTCAGTTAAATTGTTTACCATGCGGGTATACGGGAGAAGTGGACAAAGTTCCCAGAACGTAGATTTAACATTTACCAATTTCGGAAGGAGGAAGCTTTTGCTGCCTGCGTCGTTGATTAAAGAAATGATTTTTAATTTCCGTTCGAATCAATTAAAAGGGGAAATGGGGGCGTCAGGCGACAAAACTCTTCACTTTCATCATCATGAATAGGAAATTAATAATGAGCAGCTGAAGAAAGTAAAGTAGTTTTACAATTTTTATGTGTAGGTAAAATGTATTTTTTAATTTTCGTTTTATTGTTAGGAGTGTTTGATTTGATCCATATAAAAGAAATATTAATATATTTTAAAATTTGTATGAAACACGTAATTGATGATGTTGATTCAATAAAAATATTTTAAAATTTTAAAAACAAAATTAATGTTTTATTCTTTATTGATATCATTAAATAAAAGTTCCTTATTTATTTTAACAAAATTGAATATAATTAATTTAACATCACATTATGTTTACCTTTATTTTCAACAAGTCTCTTTACTGAGTTGATCTGATTTCAAATTTTCATACATATTGATATCTTTTCAAGTCTTTCTTTTTTATAATTGACATTGGATCATTAATACTTATTTTCATTGGATCATCAAGAGACTTTTAATCATATGATATAATTTTTCATAGAATCCATATTAAACTTCTTACTCAATATTTTTCACATTTCTTTTCAACTTAAAAGAGACTCTTTTATCAATCTATTTTTTTATTAAGGAATGATTAAGTCATGCAATTACTAACATTAAATTACATTATTACATAATATGTGTTATTTTATAGCATTTGAAATGCATTAATCATAAGTTTCTTATTAAATATTAAGATTATATTTTAAAGCAAGCAAAATGGAAACTTTATTATACCTACCACTCATCATATGGTTAGTAATTATTACTCACATAGTACAGAATAATAATTGTATTTATTATCTTTAAAAAATAAATATCCTTATTAAATTTTAACCAATAAAAATGTGATAAGTACGGATTTATTAGCAACATTTTTGCGAAGCCAAAAATAAGCAAAGCGTCTTTGATTTAACTTATTCACAATCACAATTAGGTATTAATATACTATATTATTTTAGTATATTGACATTAAAATTCTATGAGGTAGAGGTAGATGCATATATTTATGTGTAATGATAATAATAATATTATTATGTAGGTTACAATGTACACAATCACATTAATATACTAATGTAAATAGAGTATATTAGTAATAATTCATTTAAATTTTTTTATAAAGAATAACATCAAAATTAGAAAGTTTTTACAGATAATATTATATGATAATATATTTAATACGTAAGGAGTATATTATATTTACTTCTTCACTTTATCTGTGTACTGCGACATTGCTCTCAATATGCAGATTATTTTTATTAAGTTGTAATATGTTGATTGCATTTGAAATTTTCATTGCAATTTGGATGTTATTTAATGCTTTTTCCAAAAAATATTTTTGGTGTTGTTTATCGCCTTCGTCCGAGACCCATCGTTGGCCATAGCCATCTTGGACTGTAGTTGTTTGCCTTCTCGAGATAAATCTCGTCATCCGATTGTTTCACCGGTTTAGCGAAATTCCTTATTTTGTGCTTCTGCTCGATTTTAATAGGAGCGTATTGGAACTCCGAAGCTGAAAGTAAGCAAATGTCAATATATATGCATCTTGGAGAATATACGAAAACGCCCACGCAAAATCTTGGGCTTTCCTTCAACACGCCAAATGTCCGTGTTCTTAATTATCTCCTTTGCTCCACTTTCTCCTCTCATCAGTCCATAAAAGTGAAGTTGATATAACTCCCATGCTTTATGATGGGAGAGAAATAATATTGAATAACGTTTCTAAAAATCTCTTATTACATCATTAACTCTCATTTTCTAATTATACCTCAGGTGAATAGAATAATAATAAATCAATATGCTATAAAAATTAATCCCCCGCCTTATTAAATCCTGGTTCATATTTCAAATGCAAAACATTATATTTAATAGTTAAAAATTATTATCAAAATTGAGTAATTATACTTTCAATTAACTATAATAATTATTTAGGTAAATTAATGATGCAAATTTTAATGAAAGTATTAATCTCCAGTTATTTATTATCTACCAATAGTAATAATTGGGAATGAATATGTATGTATATTGAGAGATTGTGATGTTACCATCACAGCCGCGCAGGCCTAGAGGCCCATTGCAGTTTGTTTCAGCCTATTCACAAGTATTTCTTTACTCCGTATGGCACACATTATCAATATTAGATTGATATGTGTGTTTCCAGCGGAGAGTAATTTACCCCCGTGTTGTATACGCTATTGGTATTAGACTAATTTGTATGCTTCCATGGGGATACTTAATTGTGACCGTGTGTGTGTGCAATGTGGGCCACCTATGTGCTCTTAGGGAGAGAAATGGGAAGACCTTTTGCATTTAGTCCTCAACTGACCTGGTAGGGGCCACTGGCCAACCCGGCTCCACCTCTTGGTGAGCTCTGGTCCTTTCGCCAAGGTGAACCCCTCATCGCCAATTTCGAACCTCGACTCTTCCTGATGGGTGTAACGGGCCATCCCGTTCACCCATCCAGGCAAGCTCAGGGCCCAAAATCTGCTTAACAAGGCAACTCGTGAACACTATCTCTCCCTCAAAGCCAAACTGTTCGGCCCCCTGGGAATGAAGATGCATATTTTAATAATTTGTATGATGTTATATTTTGAATGAACTTTTTTAACTAACTTCTTATATCGTATGGTTAAAGTTTTACGTGTTGCATTTACGATTTGTTATTTTCAATTTTTTGAATGTAAATTATGATATTTGACATGAACTTCATGAACACATAATCATGGAATTTAATGGAATCTCATTTGTTGCACAAACGCGTAATAAACATCATAATAATAAGTATTACGGTAACGATAAGAAAAATGACCGGAAGACAATAAACCAATTTCATCATGATTGTTTTCCCATTTTCCCTTCATCACTCAAAGCCACTCAAAGACTGCACGAGTTCTCCTTAGGATAAGTTAAGTAAGCTATTTCTTCCACTTGGTCATTTCTCTCTCTTTCTCGTCCAGCTCCATTAGTTCTAAATAAACTTACCGAGATCCTGCGAGCCAAAGTTTCCTGGTTCTCTTCGTCTCTCAAATTGGCCTTTGAATGTTTTTCCAACTCGGCCCTCATCTTCTTGGATTGCTTCAATGTTATCCCGAAGATGTTCAAAAAACATTTCCATGTTGCTCAACGCTCCTAAAATCAATCAATTGACCTTACATAAGTGATGTCTTTTATCGAAAGAAACGGTCCTCATCGTTGTAAAACTCAATTTGAGTTAAAATAGCTATTCACATTCTCCTAATGGTTCAAGCACAAATCTAAAGGGCAATCCCAACGTCATTTAATTATCCAACGAATCCCCCTCTCACTGATATTGTAAAGTTGTGTCTTGACATAATGTATTTTGGTTCTTTGTATTATCTTACTAATTTCTTAGTAGTTGGAACTTGATATAAATAATAAACTTGCTTTTCCAGGAAATTTCCCAGGTTTGGAATTTTATTGATAAATCAATGAGGGATTCTCCATAATAAAAATTGTAAATAAAAGGGGTAGATTTCCATTGTTGAAACAAAACATAAGAATGGAGCATTTGGTAAAATGGGGGATCGTTTATTGATGTTGAATTTAAGTAAATAAAACTCACTTGGGCCAATGAATGGATTGAATGTTGAATGTTCTCGGTCGAATCCGTAGAGTTCTTCTTCAGAGGAAGCCGAGTTGTCGATGGGCCCTACGGGCTTCAAAAGAGCTTTCCCTCCCGTTCGTCCAAATCCGCTGAAGGAAGGAAAAGGAAAGGAATTAGGCCCCAATGCCCTTCGTGCTAAAACCCTCTCATCGTCTTTGAAGGATGATTGAGGAGATGGTGGACGGAGTAACCTGTGGAGATATGAAGGATTCTTCAGGTGATAAGTCGACCCAAGGGCTTCACCGCCTTCGATCCCGTCAGGGGCATAGTTGGGACCGCGTGAAACTCGGCGTTGATTCACAACGGCTGGAACATACGGTCCTATGCAAAAATTATAATAATAAATAAAATAAAATAATAGCTTATATCATACAAGTGTAAAGTTTATGCTTTTTGAAAATTATTGTAGTTTTTATTTAATATGTATGGTATTTATGAATTTGTAGATTGCGAAGAACTTTTCAACAAATATTCAAAAGATATTTATTTTTTAAAGTTTTCTTTACATGAAAGATGTAAATAAGAAAAAATGGGACAAATAATTATTGTAAATGGATAACTGTGGGAAAGTTTTGAAGAAAATGTACTTTTAGAATCCACTACATTAATACTACAAATGTGCGTATTCTACGTAGGTATGTATATGTTTACTTATCTAGTGTCGTCTTTGTCAAACTTCGGTTTGAACTAATCCATCAAAGAGATGAAGATCGAGTAAAAGCAATAGAAAGTAATGCAAACTTTTCCCTTTTTATTCTAAACTTCCTTTCCAAGATCTAGAGTGGAATCTGATTCGCTTTTATTAGTAAAAATTGAGAAAGAGAGGAAAATAATTAAATTAACTTGAAGTCAATTTCTCAAATCTTTTAAATCCAATTATAAAGTTTAGCAATGTGCGAGATTTGATCTTTTGTAAGAAATAGTTTAGTTAGGGGAGTTGAAAGCGTGGGAAGAATTTATTCATAGAACCCCTTTCAATTCCTTAACTCTATTACAGTCTTGGAAATAATTCTTTGTTGAATTTAATTGCAATAAGCCTTCAACGAAGCGCAATTCGCTTACAATTTTTAAATTTCAATGCTTGAAATTTTTATACAATTTTAAGCTTTTAATAAAAATGAATACTTGTAAATTTTTTACATTTAAATCCTGGCATTGAATTTGGAATGAATTTATATTATTAGCAATAAGATATAATTCTTATACGTGTATGGGAGGTATTTACTTAATCAAATTAAATTTATTGATTCAAACTTATACTTATTTAGCCTAAATTTTATTCTGACACTTAATAAAATAAAATTTCTGGTCCTGAATGGTTGGGAAATTGATTTTTATTTCTTTCTAAAGATGTTCGACCTATTAGTGAATAGGTCGAATATTGTTGGTACAAAAGCTTTATTTAAAGATCCGATTTAATTAGCGATAAAAAGCCTGACGCCCGTCACTTCTTTAAAAGTCTCAACGTAGAATGTTGTGAGCGATAAGGCAGGGAAGAAGAGACGAGGAAAGGAAAAGTGTTCTTAATAGGAAAGATGCAGAAGAGAGATTAAAACAAACAAACAAAACCCACACTACTCGCCCACTAAACCTTTGACTTATACAAAGAGAGAAAAGAGGACGAGGGAAAGTTTGATGAAGATGATGATGAAGACGGTGATTGCTTATAGAACCAATATTGGGGGATTGGAAATCAATCATGATATCATTGCTGGCTCAATTACTCTTTTGACTAAAAACCTGCGGAGGCGTTTTTAGAAAATAAGATCATTTCGGTCATATTATGTGCGTCTATTTGGCAAAGATTCTTCTATGTAACCCTTTTATTTTAGCAAAAAACTATAAACCTTTCCTTCGGTCAAGTTTTCAGTTGTTTTAATGTAAGAATAATGAAATATGGAATTCGTTATTTGTTACAATACTAAAATTCCTTCTTAATATATTTATACAAAATATTAATTTTATTAAAATTTTCGTATTTGGCTCTGTTTATTCTTGGAAAAGAAACTTGATAGGTTTTAAAACAAAGAAATATAGTATAGCGTGGGTGTTAGCCCGATTCGTATTAATAATAATCCCTTTTTAATCTTTTAATTTCTTTTTGCCATTTTTCCTAAACAAACTTATATCAGTATTTAGCCCGTTTTGGTCATTAAGAGGATTAAAAACTTAATTTGTGAATACCAAACATTTAGACAATGTAATGTGTACAAATCCACAAATAATTCCACAATATCTAACATTAAATGTATATCCCACAATACAGGATACAGGTATAGGTAAGTATTATACTATTTTACAATTTTAATATCACATACATAAATAAGTAAGTAAGATAGGCCCAGGATGAGAACACAAAATCTGTATTTGACACATTTCACGGTTTTTGATCTCATTATCATAAGCTAATCATGAAATAACGTTTCCAGAATAAATGATTTATTTAATTAATAATTAGTAACCAACTGCAACTCCATCGCTTCTTCTTTGTATAATTTTGATTCTTTAGTTCAATAAGTTAAACATATTTACATATTCTACATGCATAGAGTATATAAAATATATGTAAAGACAATGAAGCGATCTTAAATGGTTTTAAGATTACAAATTAAGTATACATCGTAAATTCTAAATCTTTTAACCCTGTCAATTAACAGATAAAAGTCTCACCTTTGAGGATAGATCCAAGATAGCCATTCACGAACGTCATTCCAAATGCGAACATGATTAAAAAGGAAAGTGAGCGACCCATTCTAACAATCAAATTTCTTATTAAAAATATCTATAATGTTTAATTCAACAAGACTTGAGTAATTGAGCGAATTAAACAATTAGATTGGTTTGGTTAGGATCGTTTCTGGTAAGAATAAGATAAATATGAAAATCGGAGGTTTGTGGAAAGTCGAGTGTGAGAAATGCGGGGAGCAACTGAGAATCTCGGAAGGAGGGTTCCGGATTTAATACACAATTTTCTCCCTCCCGCGGCGAGACACAGATTTGTGTAGGCAGATCCGACGTGGTTCGTCGTCCCTACGCAAGTTACCTTCCTAATTATAATGACCAAATGCCAAATGAATCATCAGACACTTTAATTGATAATTACTCTACTTACAGTTTAAACAACTTTACACCTAATTTCAAATCCGTGCATTATACAGTACATAGTTAATTATAAACGTTATAATTCATACAAGGTACAATAGTGTATTAGTAATTGGACCTTTTATTTGAACTTTTAATCAAATTGGCTTATTAAATTAGTATGAATATTATATGTTGGAACCAACTTCGATACTGGTGTCAAGTATTTAGCCAGTTTTTAGAAATTTTAGGTATCCTATGTTAGTATATTGAAATATCAGAACATTTTCTAGTATCATATTGTCATGAATGGCATAATGATGTAATAATTGGCAAATAGCGCTTAAAAATGTTATAAATAATTAAATAATGGATAACCGATATTTTAAATTGTTTGGTTTCCAGTTGTTTGAAATGTGAATAGAAAATGATTGCATTTTTGATTCCTATTCAATAGATACTTCATAAAAGTAATAAATAAAAATTATCAATATTATAGCTTAAATAATGACAAATGATTGGCCTAATCTTTACATATGACGAGAATTAATAATCCCAACAATAATTTATTCAATTTTCCATATACAGTATGAACATTATGAGGGTCTTTTTAGGGTTTATAATCTTTATAACATTATAACATAGTTTTATTTGTTAAATGGGTCTGTGTGAATTCTATCAAAGTCATAACATTGACGAGAGACATTTCCCTCAACATATCATGGGAAATGGACGAAAGATCCTTTGTATTTACTTAATGTTAGATATTATCTCTGCTTGGTTCGGGCAATAAAATAATGATTAAAATGATGTCTAATTTTGATGAATTTAATAGCTATTAGATTTTAATAAGTAATTAGTAATAAGATTTTTGGGTGTTTTGTTATCGGGTGGAAATAATATCGGGCCTCTTGTAGTCGGATATCCCTCTATCGGGTCTTTTTTTATCGGATTTTTTGGTGTTTTGTATGTCGGATGTCCCTTGTTGTTGCCAACTAAAATACTTTATTTGGTAATTAAGAAAATCAAGTTCATTGAAGGATTCACGAATGAAGTATGAATTAACTGACTCTATGAGTTGTAATCATAATAAATGGTGTTGGCCATCTGGCAATTCGGAATGTTCGTGATGAGCGGGAGTGTCAGAATGAGGCACGAATTCCCGAGAAACCCAATTGTGAGTCAAACCCGAGTTCCCCGAACTTTCATCCAAAGACCTCACATGATGATAAACAGTGGAAAACAATTCTAATTGCCAGACTTGATCCACTTTTATACTTCACAACCTCCCTTTCATTAACCTTTTAATTTCCAGAATTTACCCCCAAATCCCCCTGTCGTGTTCATTTCCCAATACTCTCCCTTTCATACATGTACTTCGTAATATATTACATCATTAGCATTAATTCGGGAAATCCTTCGTGGTTTTATAAAACTCTGATCAAATAGGGTTAAAATATCCAAAATATTCCCATTTTGCTTTTAAGTTCCTAAAAATTATATCCAAATATCTATATTATATTTATGTACATATTCCATTTTACCAATGTATGAAATATATATATGTAAATCCTAAAGTATTGTATTCTACAAGGGTATTTTATATAAATTCACAAGCACACATACCATTATAAATTATGCTTGTCTAATAATATTTCAGCTAATTTGCAAGAATTTACGCGGCTTATTGTTAATTACCTTAATTGTCATCATTTCGGAAATTCATATTAATTATCTTTACTGAAAACAATTGTGGTAATATTAAATGTAAGATAGACTATAACATTAAATTATGTTTTCTAGAATTTCTTAATCTGCGGCTAGATAATGTTTGTTTGTTATTTGTTAACTTAACCATAAAACCTAAATCCTAAATCTGTGCGTATATATAAATTATTTATAATTTCCAAACGTCCCTTTTCATTTCCGATTTTCCCAAAAGTTAAATGTGTAGGTGGAAAGGAAGGAGATTCTACCCACGTAGTTTTTCATTTTCCTTTCCCCAAACACAACACGACATTGCACACTACAGGTATACGTATAGTTTGGTATTGCATTGTTTAACTTTAAAAGTACTTATTTATTAAAATAATCATAATTGAATAGTCAAGACGACATTTTTATACCAATAATGCAATTATACCAATAATATAGAAATACTCTTACCTATGACTATAAATATGTATTTTTCTTGAGTAGATAGTAGATATTATGTATATTGGGAATTGTGCAAATACATATTATAGTAGTAGTTGTATTATGGTAGTTGCATATTATTATGTATGTGAATGTGATACGTGATCCTATGTTATCTATTGAATATGCATACCTATTAGTTAGAATAGTTACCTATGTTGAACTTTATGGGTTTTATTTTAAAGTTTTACCTTAATCCGCTGCTCGTTCATAAATAAAATAGTCATTGAATATTCATGAATATCATGAGAATTCGCTTTGGTAGAAAGCTTTCGGTTCCTTTTCCAATCTCATTTCTCTCATCCTCCTGACATGACATCAATTATAAATCCATCCAACGCTTTGTTTGCATATACAGTAGCTGTACTACAGACATTTATGACCATAAAGATATAAAGAATATATTTGCTATGATCATTTTCCGCAAACATCTAAGACTTAATAATATTTATGAGATTTAAGGATATTATTCGATGAATGGATCGAAATTAGCATTAAACAAGGGATATAAATATAAAGCTAAATACGGATTCCAATTAACCTTACTAGGAGTAAAAATAAACTTCCCAATTTCATTTTACATCCTGTGCTCATTAGAATCCTTAATAATGTTTGTTATAATTATTAATAATTAGATAATATTAGACTATACATATACTACAGCCTATAGCATTAATCTCATAACATAATGACAATGACCAAAAACCAAGTAAATTTTCATTATTTAAACATTTTAAACATTAAACATTAAAAACATGACCTAAATTAAGTTTATGTGATTAATTGATTACATACATATAGTCCTAGGTAATGTTTTATCAAGTAAGGAATGATGATAATTATAATACAATAATTAAACTAACATTATTTTATTTTGATAGAGTTCAAGAAATTTTTATAAAAAATCGATTTATTGATGAGGAACTTGTTGATCTCACATTCAGAATCTCTTATATTACATTCTCTCGCTTAATAAATAAGTACAATCAAACATTAGTTGACCTAAAATTTTAAGATTATTTTACAAACTTATAATGCAATTAATAAATTATTTTTTTATAAACAATTATATATTAGAATTAAAATATTTTAGCTATTTAATAAAAATATTTTTAAGAATAAATAAATAAATACATAGGAATTTAATTTCACTCGGATGCTAGGCTCTTATGGTTAGTTAATGCCGATAAACTACTTCTCATCGTCTTCGTTTTTTCTCTCACAAAGTGGAATGTTTTTGTCTTTACTACAAGACGTGGTAAACCATTTACCCGAAGTTTCAATGTAGGCGCAATTTTTATTTAAATTTGCTTTCTTGCTCTCTCCTCGTTCCCAATTGTCAAATTGGATTTTCTTGTATCCTTCCATCCACCGCCAATCTTTCTCCTCCCCCATGTCCGTCGCTGAGAGCCAAAGACAAGCTGAAAAAGTTAAATTCACATTAAGTTCAATTGTTTGAAAAAAAGATGGATTATTTCGACTACATAAAACTTGGAAAATGCCAGATATATCATATCATAGGAGCTATAAATTTATTTAACTTATAGTAATATTAAGGTACCTATTATACTGTATACAGTATTTCGCTTTTCTTATGCATTTTAACATTTAAAGAATGCATTTTATAAAATTATATATTTTTTTAAAAAACTTACGAATATCTTTTTCAATCATTCCTGCTTGAACGCAACTTTGCTCATCGTCGGTAATAATTGTGGCAAGGCCCATTCCATTTGAATGGCAAAAATCCAAAGCTTCGGGCCATTTAAGCTACAAGTAGAAATTTTTTATTCAATTAGTATAATGTAAATAATGATAATTAGTTAAAAGGTACGATTGAATTTAAACCTCTTCTTTTCCAATGCAATATGTTTTATCTCCCACAACACCCAATGTGTCGATGTTGCTATCTGCATCAACTTTGTCTTCCAAAGTCTGTTTGCCTTTTCCACCTTTGCCGCCTTTGCCGTTTCTTTTATTTGCTATTAAATTGAAATTATAAGATTTAATTACCTTATAGAAATATTTATTAATATATAAAATTATTAAGAATTAAGAAAATTTTAATTCATAAATGATCATCAAAATTATTAGAAAATTACCTGCAGAATCACACTGTAAGCCAATGTTTAAAATAAATGCAATGATAATTAACCACTTAATCATTTTAATTATTTTTTATAATTTACACTTCAAATTTTAAATAATTTCTAATTGTTTGGGGAGTTTTCTTCACTTCCGATCTAAATGAAATGAGAAAGAGAACTGCGTTTCCTTCCGTTTTCATCCATTTACTTCCACGTTCAGGCCCTTGGCCTCAAGAAAGGAAAATGAGGAAATTGATATTTTAAAGGACAAAGAATTATCTAACAAGTAAACATTTAAAGATCAAGAGACAAATTATTTAATCCCATTGTCCGCTGCGTATTTTTCTAGGTACTTCCATAGACATTAAATAATCCAATAAGTTCATTTTAGCTATAAAATTTAATGATACGAAACTTTAAGATTCAGTTGCTTTATATTTATATGTTATGTAATGTGTGTCGTGAAGTGAGCGGACAGTCACTCGACTGGTTTTTCCTCCAATGTCACAATGTCAAATTGAATAAATTCAATGTCAATTATTTCTCATCTTCTCAAAAACATTCACAATTAACATTTAACTTTGATTTCCTTTAACTTCATTTCCTTAATTTCAGATTAACTTCATTAATCTGCGTTAATTAAGTTAACATTTAACTAACATTATACCCTTATACGCTACATAACTAAAAAATAAATATTTTTTAATATAGTACGATTAACAAACAGAGGTAGTTAATAACAGAATACTCTCTACTTCAAATGCAAACACAAACATTTATATTGTACTACTTATGTACTACATAATTGTCAATTACAAATAACAATATTATTATTGTTCAATTTACTTATTGCTTATTGTGAAAATTATTAAACTTTTTTTGCAATTGTTAAAAACATTCCATAATACACATTTGTTTGTTTAGAATCAATACAACTTAAAGGTTTTTCCCCATGTTTTGAGAGACTTGCTCTTAAACAAAAGTCTTTCAATTTTCTCAATTTTTCATCATCCAGCTCATCAACCAATGATGTCATAAATTTATTTTTATACAAAGTCCAAAGGAATTCAAGTGAATTAAATAATTCTTCAGAATTCTCAGCTTCCCAATATTTCTCAATGTATTCAATATCAACAGATTGGAATCCTCCAGTAGTAATTAAATCCTTCCACATTTTCCTTTGCTCAATTTCGTTCAACATCTCTTTAAATATTTTTCTCCAATTGCTCATTTCAAATTCTGTTGGAAGGAATTGGGAAATGTTTCGAATGTATGTAATATTTGCATACAAAGTTCCGCCAGGTTTAAGCAGTCTAAAAACGTTTTTTCCCATGGTGGTTTTATCATCAACCCAATGGAGAACTCGATTTGCCCAAATGATGTCAAAAGATGACTCAAGGCTTGATAGGCTTAGAGGTAAATTATTCCATTGGGCTCCAATGTCCGCGACAATATATTTAATATTTTTGTTTGGATATTTATTTTCAGCGAATTGGACCATTTTTGAGTCAATATCCATTGATATGATCTTGGCTTGCGGGAATTGATTAGCGAGTAAATCAGTTACGTTGCCACTGCCGCATCCAATGTCAAGAATAAAACATGACCTAAAGGATTATAATTTTATAATCAATTTTAAATTTACCCCTATAATATAATGTATATTATTTATGTTATTATTATTATACTCAATTGTTTTTGTTATTTATGATCGATTAATTTTAAAAAATGTCAATTTAGTAGATAAGTAACTAGACAAGAATAGAAAGATACCGATTTATTTGAATTTTATCAATTTTTTGTAAAAGCTCTTCAGCATCCCTGAATTGAGCACCGTTAACTTTGTTGTACTTGTCTGGATTAAATTCCATGATTTATTTTTTGATAAGCTTTGAAAAAACACCGTGTTACTTTGTTTGATACAAAATGATTGAATGTGAGTATTATAACTTTTTATCACAATTTAAATTATATTTAATGAGAATAAATTATTATTAATTCCATCTTAAACACTTGACTGTTGACTCCTTCTTAACTTTCGCAGAGTGACTTTGATAATGATAAATGATAACATTGCAGAGTGCAGCTTACCATAATTCTAAGGAAGTGTGTATTATGTACATACTTGTACTGCGTACTCAGTATTACTATTGAAATAATTGATAACGTTGAGATAACGCTTCGTTACGTATCATGTTATGATTAAAAACTATTACATACCTAGGTTTACTGATCATTAGTAATTGCATAAACATAAAAGCAGTTTCTATTGCTTAAAATAAGATGAGATGTTATTACTTTAACCTTGTTTTTCAACCTCTGTAAACACAAGTTTATTCTATCATATTTAAATTAATTAGTTTGCGAATCAGAAGGATTCTTATGGATTATTGTTACTGTTAATTAAGAATATCATAATATTAATACTTAAAGATTATTCTAACAATGAATATTAACTTAAAACCTACGTTAATGGTCAATACACTGAATTTTTATTTCTATTGATGTTATCAGAAATCCAGAAATCAATTAATGTCATTTTTAGCTTGAACAATAAAAAGTGATAAATGGCTTTGAAATAACTGTAATAATCGCTCTTGAATGGTGGAAAATGACGTCAAATCAACTTATTACAATGTATAATGTTAATAAATGTTGCAAAGTCCACTTACCAAGGTATTTTTGGTCTGTCTACTTACTCTACTTGGTATATCTTTATTACAATTTTCATCTGACTATAAAGTTTATGCTGTTGAATTACTTATACGAGTGTAATTCTCGTATTGGACATCACGATTTTATTAACTTTTAATATTATACCTATATAACTTACAATTAATACCTATACCTGTGATTAACTAACTGTATGTATTGGTATACATTATGCATTTATATTAATGTAACTTTAATAAATTGGACATTTCTAAACTTTAAAGTAATCTAAGGCCTGTTAACTCAGTTGGTTAGAGTGCCGTGCTAATAACGCGGAAGTCACAGGTTCGATCCCTGTACAGGCCAA